>JAPTHN010000066.1:691751-731004 GCA_026936325.1 Platynereis dumerilii
TTTAATGGAGGTGTGTGTGTACACATCTCCATTTATGCAGTCACAGTGACAAATGGACCGTTTTGGCGGGAAATTTGAAATTTGAGCATTTTCAGAATGTCTTTTGGGTCCTGTCTTGGCTATTTTGTTTGGAGATGTTTGGGTCAAGAGATATGTATAACTTGATTATAGAGCATGTATCTGGCATAGGAATGAATACCAGACATGTTGTAATTAAGAAGTGTTTTCCTTTTAAATCTTGCTTGGATCCACAGGGGGCGGCTGCACACAATGTGTATTGGCAGCTGTGCTTAAACTATTGCACTTGTGTATATGATATTTGGCACATGAATGGGTCTTACAATATATATGTGCATTTTGGTGTTCATATTTAAGCATTTGGTAGAGTTTTTATAAAATATTGAAAATTAAAAAATAAAAATAAACAAATTTTCGTTTCCAGAACAGAACTGAAACGGTTATACCTATGGCCATGAAATTCTACCATCATACGCATTGAATACCCTTAATGTTCCTTTTGGGGGTCTTAATGCTCTTACAAAAATTGATAACAGTAAATTCAGCAGAAATGTTATTTTTTCAATGGTCCATGATTTCGTCAATTTTGGAGTTACAATGTGGAAATTGTGCATTTAGATGTCTAAATTATACCTCTTTAAATGGCTAAACTCATTTGGAGCGCCAATTTTAGGAAATTTTCATAAAAACCAAAAAACTGGGAAAAAGGAGGATTTCTGATATTTTTCTAAAATTTTAGGTTTCTCAGAAATTAATGGTAAGCAATAAATAGGTGAACTTCAACAAATATTTACTTAATCATATCAGGAAGTTACTTTTGTATCCATATACTTATAATTATATAGTTAAGTGGACAATTTTGCTTGAAATGGATTATTTTTAAAATTCTGAAATTCAGCACACAATATGAACAACATCTGGTTCCGGCCACTTAGGGAAAGTCTTTTTCAGGAGATATGAAGTAAGACACTACACCACCTCCATTTTGAACCCCTGGGTTCTTGTCTCTTGTTCAGTACAGCGTATTTGCGAGGGCACTAGTAAAAAAGTTCATCGTCGCTCGGCTTTTCCAACCAAGTGGAGTTGTAAGTTTCCTTGAACGTCTCCTTCAGCTCTGATTTTCTTTCTTTGTAAAGGAGGGCATTTTGTTTGACTATATGATACGTCTTGTGACTCTTGTCCAAGTAGAGGTCGGTGCGTTTCTCTTTTGGACAGACAGTCTCAGACTCACAGACTTCTTTGAACAGCGAAAAAAGTTGTCGTTTTGACAGCCGAGATTCCAGGCAATCTTCACCACTTTCACTGGAGGAAAAAATGTATGCCTATTAAGCATGTAACATGGTTCCCATGTGCAGTCATGGAAAGTCATTGAAAAAATATTGGTCATGGAGAATCAAAATATTTTGAGGAGTCATGGAAAATTCAAATGTCAAGTGTTTTAAAAGCTTAACATCTAATCCGGCACCTAAGCAGTCCAGAAAATTATCATCACATGAGGACAATTGCAATTCCAGCTAAGTCCTGGCCTGACATGATGATTGAGTGTGTTGGGCTGATCAGTTTGGTATCAGAAGAAAGTCTGATCTTTGTGCAGCCATCCGCACCACACAGCAGCATGACAGTAGCGGGACTTATTCTATCCAATCCAAGTCATCAGCAGCTGACGACAGTTCCCTAATTTCTCTGGAGCTTTCGGGTTCTTTTCCTCATTATGTAATGGATAGGCCTGCCAACATTTATAGAGCTAGTTGATACTGTGATACATCTCCATGCCAAGTTTGGTAGAGATAGTAGCTGCAGTTATTTTTAAATAGCCTGTCAAAGGTGATTTTGAGCACTGCCTTGACTGCAGAGACGAATCAGCAAAAAATTGCAAACTCTGACCAAGGGCCAAGGTGAATCTCGACCTCAATGAGTAAAGCATTGGTCATGGAAAATCCTAAATTTGGTCATGGAAAGTCATACGGAATTCCCATGGTAAGATTTCCGGGGAACCCTGATGTGAACAGTCAGGGAAATTACCATCACATGATGACAATTGCAATTCCAGATAAGTCCTGGCCCTTACAGGATGATTGAGTGTGTGGGGTTGATCAGTTGGGTATCAAAAGGAAGTCTGATCTCTGTGCAGCCATCCTCATCACACAGCAGCATGACAGTAGCAGGACATATTCTATCCCATTTCGTGAGGTACCCGAGAAGTCATCAGCAGCTGATGACAGTTTCCTAATTTCTCTGGAGCCTTCGGGTTCTTTTCCTCATTATGCAATGGATAGGCCTGCCAAAATTTATAGAGTTAGTTGATACTGTGATACATCTCCATGCCAAGTTTGGTAGAGATAGTAGCAGCGGTTATTTTTAAATAGCCTGTCAAAGATGATTTTGAGCACTGCCAAAGTCATGGCTGGGCCATGACACTTTGAGATGGTCACAGGAGGGTGATGACAGTGCTAGGGTGAGTGTCAAGTGGGGCTGATGACATTGCTCGTCTTGACCAGACGGTAATTTCCTTGACCAGTTGACTGCTGAGACGAATCAGCAAAAAATTGCAAACTCTGACCAAGGGCCAAGGTGAATCTCGACCTCAATGAGTAAAGCATTGGTCATGGAAAATCCTAAATTTGGTCATGGAAAGTCATACGGAATTCCCATGGTAAGATTTCCGGGGAACCCTGATGTGAATGGGTTAGTTAGGCTTAGTTAATGCTAGTCTTACCTTTTTCAGAAATATCATTCAGAAAATGCAGGAAGCTAAAGAGAGGTCTCAAGATCAGGGCATGAGGAACAGATGCGTCAATTTAGGTGGGGAACCCAAAATTGTTTCAGCGGACCTTCTATAGATCTTTTACAAGCAAAATCTCTGCCGGATGTCATTTGTATCAATCGGATGAGAAATTGAATCGGCAGCTTCCTCTGTAAGTGCCTGCGCTGATCAATTAAAAAGATACCGAAGGCACATGGAGTAAATGTGTACATTTAGGACTCCTGTCCAGAAGCCAGGGTGGACATCCTTGCCCCCTTGACACTTGGCAATTCTTAATTTATGTCTGATGTCATACGTCGACACACTTTCCTGAATGTTATTTTTAAGCGGCCAATGGCCGGTTATAAGATGAAATGGGACTCTTGTCCACTTGTCCACTTGTCCATGTGTCAACTTGTCAACTTTTCTTGTCAACACATTTTGAATTGCCCATTGCGACTTTAGTATTTCACTTGGATTTAGAAATTTGGTATAGGGATTCACTTTGGGGTCTCCCTTAGAAATTTTTGGAAAAATCCAAGATGGCTGCCAAAATGGCCGCCATATTTTGAATTGCCCACTGTGACTTTACTTTTTCACTTAGATTTATGAAATTTGGTATAGGGATTCACTTAGGTGTCCCCCTCAGAATTTTTTGGAAAAATCCAAGATGGCTGCCAAAATGGCTGCCATATTTTGAATTGCCCATTGTGACTTTACTATTTCATTTAGATTTATGAAATTTGGTATAGGGATTCACTTAGGGGTTCCCCTCAAATTTTTTTGGAAAAATCCAAGGTGGCTGCCAAAATTTAATGGCATGCAGCAAACACTATCAGTCTGGCTATCACTGCTCAATACAAAACAATCCATGTAATAATATATAAATCAACCTCTTCATGATTTCAATCCAGAATATACAATTGCCAAAGGCCGGTTTGGAATCCATGGATTCTTGTTATGTTTTCCATCTCATTCTTCCAGGATCATCATATGCACTGCTCATCTTATTGCAGTATTTCATAGACGGGACAGAGCCACCGGCTCACCAAGTGGAGCGAGGTGTCTCGTCCCTTATAAATATTACGCCAAACATGCGAGGAGTGAACCAGATGGTTCAATCAAAAGAAGTGATTCAGACATCCTATAATATGATCCTGGCACTTTTTTCTCATCATGCGTGACTACCAAAAATGTTTGAAAAAAAAAAAATTACCAAAAAAGAAAAGAATTACCAAAAATGTTTGAAAAAAAAAATTACTAAAAAATATTCGGAAAATGAAAAAAATTCCGAAAAATGTTTGAACAAAAAAAAAAGTTTGAAAAAAAAAAATTTCCCCCAAGAAAAAGTTCGAAAAAAAAAATTTTCAGAAAAAAGAAATGTCTAGAGAAAAAACAAAAATTTCCCCGAAAAAACTTTTTCAAAAAAAATATATATTCGTAAAAAAAAAATTTCTTTTAGAATATTACATTTCCACCCTATTTTTCTTTGTCCCAATTTTATTCTCCAAACTTTTTATTGACAGGCCTGAATACAAAAATGAATTATGAGAAATAATTAGGTAATTACAATTTAGAGTCTTTAAAATTTATTTTTTGCCTTCAGGCAGTCCCGTCATTAATAACTCATTATGCTTTGGCATTTACATACCGTACAAGGGGTGACTTTGAACAGTCCAGGGTGACTTTGAACACTTTTCTGAAAAATATTGATCCTCTGTGAATGCAAAATTAAATAAGCTACCCTTGTACGGTATATAAGTTCCCAGTGTCTTATTTAATTTTGCATTCGTAGAGGATCAATCTTTTTCAGAAAAGCGTTTAAAGTGATCCCGGACTGTTCAAAGTCACCCCCTTGAACGGTATTAGTGTATCTTTCCGTATTAAGTTAAAAAAATTTCCCCCCTAGCTCCTGCACCAAGTAAGCTGTCAGAAGTGTAGCCGCATTACTGGGGCTAGCAATTTAATACCTGGCTCCACCACTGTCGCTGTCTACTGGAGCCAGGCATTCCTGGGAGGGGGGGAGGGGGGGCGTTCTCATCTCAAAAAATTACGGGGGTTCTCAGCTGAGTGTGTCTCGCACCCAGACCCAGTAACGTAGTGCCGTGAACCCAAAAAGAGGACCCTTAACTAGGGAATATTCATTCTCAGAGAGGCATAAATTTTCCATAAGACCATTTAAAAGTAATTATTTCAATAATTTCTACAAATTGATATCTTTTTTTATTGCCGTATATATGGCCTTCCGAAAGGGATTTTAATGCCAAATTTTGGATTCTAGAAATGATGCCATGATGGACAAGGTCTAGGAAATTTCAGACCTCATTTTAGGACCCTTTATTATACAATAGCTAGGGAAAATGACCCCTTGAACAGTGCTGAAGAGCCCTTTTCAGCTGAGCATAGGTATAGACAAAGATGTAGTAAGAAGCCCCCCAGGCAGGCATTAAAGACAGTGTCCAGCTCTCATCTCACCTGTATGGTATTCCTTTTCTGGCATTGATAAATTCTGGTGCAGAGTCTCCGAAGACCCAATTCATACTGACGGATGTTCCTTTCCTTGTCTTCCTGGGATACTTGGGAAAGGTGGCCCGCCCTATTCCGATGCCGTTATCATGATTACGGTTAACTCCAAACTCTGTTTGCAAAAGTCGACAACAAACAGCGCGAGCCAAGTGTCCATTATGAAAATAGCTCCCTGAAATTACAAATATTTTATTTAATCTCATGAACATACAAGCGAAACCATAACTGCAAGGGGTTCCATTTTGGGGCCTGGTACCTCAAAAATTGAAATGGTATCAAAAAGGCACAGTGACAAGAGACACAAGACAGTACGACTGAAAAATCAATATTGGCTCTGATGCTCATTTTGAGGTTTGAGGGACTGGTGTACCCAAAAAATGCCAACAGTAATTTTGGCACTGGTGTCTTGCGGCGCCAGCACAGCCATTTTTCAGCACAGGTGCTGTTTCCGCAGTTTCCGTACCCTCTTCGTTTAATTCCTTATTACCACTTTTCGGCACCAGTGTCATTTTGGTGCCGATAAGAATTTACACTGGTGTTGTCATTGTGCCATTTTTAGCTTGTCTGTTTTCTTTGAAAACTAAGAGCTATTGTCGTCACTCGGTCGTCTGCGCCGTCGTTGTCCCGGTTAAGGTTTGTGTAAGTGTCCATTGTGACCTTAGGATTTTTTTTAATTAATTGAAAATCATGAGCTTGTCAGCAGTCAGTATCACAAATTTAAGCATGTAAGTGCACCATTTCAATGACCAACCAAAATTTCACATGTACTGTGCTACTACTTGACCAATAAAACTTCTTATTCTTATTCTTAATTGAATTAGCCATTTTTTGACATTCTCGCTCTGTCTATCTAATCAGGTTTACATAAAAGGGAGTTGAGCCCAAATGAAAAAACATTGATTCTTGCCAAATAGCACGTGTATCAACTGTGGTTTTTCTGGCTGGAGAACTGGAAATAACTTTTTAGACAATGCTTTTTCATATGGATAATTCTAAAGTAGACTTAAGCAGCAGGAAAAGGCTATTAACCAGAGGGAAAAGGACCTACAGCTGAAAAGCCTACAGTAAGCCAACTCTAGGACACATATATAGAGGCCTTGGAAAGTCAGGTAAAGCAGCTTCAAGAAAGTAACCGGATACTTAATGATCGTCTGGCATCAATCCCCCCACCGTGGACACCAACACCAAGTGCCCAACCAGAGCATACTAGAAATAGGGAGAGCACGAGAGAAAGCTATCAGGAAGAAGAAGGCGAACATCGGTTTGAAGAGAGAATGAAGACAGTAGAGAGACAACTTCAGGACATGAGATTCCAACAGATGGAGATGAGAGTGGACCAACTCCAGAGCAAGCTTAACAACCTGAACCTCAATCAGGAGGTACTCCGGCCCTCCCACAGTGACCCCAGAGATCGATATAGCCACGGATATAGCCAATATAGCCAGGGGTATCTCCATCACCCCCTGGGTGCACATCAATCCCCAAGTGGGTTCCCCCATGAAAGCAGAGGTCCAAGTCAAGAAGCCTACTTTCGAGTGCCAACAGCCCAGACCTCCGCCCTCCCTAATCAAGCAGCAGCCGGTCCACCCCTGTTATCTATGTGTTCTACAGAGTCAGCCAACCAACAGCCTGCTATATGCAACAAGGGCAGCCAAACTTAACCGGGCCTGGCTACGTGAGAGGGCAACCGAACCTACCTGGTCCCGGCCACACGAGTGGTGCCAATAGTGCGCTAGACAAGGCCACCGGACCAGGAGCACCAAGGAAGGACACCGGAACCTGCGAGGCAGCAACCCGTCACCCAGGGAAAACATGTCCAAGCCCGGGAGCGAATGATGCACAAAATCCTGAACAGCCCCCTAGCCCTGGAGCGTGTAATTCACTCACGGACGCTCATCAAAGGAAGGGTACTGGTACCACAGCGAGTGGCCATTATGGAGCACTTGAAGAGATCACCCTGCCTAACTGCACAACACCCCCAAGAAATGGACAAAGACCGGAGGAATAGCAACGAGAGACGGGCGATGAATTAAGGATTTTGTCGTTCAACATAGAGGGTATCAAATATAACTCTGCAATTTTATTTGATATGGAAAAAGAAATATAATATTAATGCATGAGCAATGGCTATGGTCTTTCGAGGCCAAGAATATCATTAATACCACTGTCCCAGAGTTTGAATGCACCGTAAGGTCCATCGACGACGAGTGTAATATATCGCAGGATAGCTGCCCGAGGGGCCACGGAGGGGTAGCCATACTCCGGAAGAAAAAGTTTCATCCATACATCCGAGTCATCAATGAAGGTAATGGACGTGTACTGCCAATCCTGTTCCAACAGCCAAAAGGCAAACAGATCTGCATAATTTGTTGCTATCTGCCATCCGGGGAAAGCCGGGCTGCGCTTGACCTTTTCAACGAAGATTTGGCCGTCATAAGTGAATTAATAGCAAAATATGACCACACCCAAAGCATCCTCCTAGGCGGGGACATGAACGCGGACCTCTTCAAGAGAGCCGGCAGAAAGGAAAAAGGACTTATGGATGTGATAGAAGCCTGTAAATTAATAAACCTGAATGAGGACATCAAGGGCCTCAGGACATACCAACATGAAGGCCTGCGCCATGCATCCCATTTAGACCACTTCTTTGGCGACAAGAAAACCCCATGGCACAATACAAGCATCGTTAATAAAAACTCAGAAAGAGGACAAATAAATTGCTCTACTCATTGCCCAATTCTCTGTAGGCTCAGTCTTGGAGCAACACCCGAGAAGAAAGAATGCCCAACTGTGACACAGCAGCAAATTCACCAGGTCAGATGGGAAAAAGTTAATTTAGAAGCATATCAAGAATTCATTGACCAAGAACTGGCAAAGATCAACTTTGACCTTCTGGACACGACCTCCTCTGTTTTGGTGCTCACAGACAACATCACAAATCATTGACAACAGATACAGTTGGTTCCACATGGTACTCGAAAAGAGTGTCAAGTACAACATCTGCCTACACCCAGTTTGGGACTCCTGTCAAAACAACGCTAGGGCTGTTCCAGCTGCCATGACTAGGGCGAAGATGCTAACCGGCACCTACCTGACGCAAAAGAGGAAGCAGAAAATAGGCACCATTGACAATGCTATCTGCCAACTTTGCAAACTGGAAGAGGAAGACCTGGAACATATGCTGGTGAGATGCCCAGAAACACAAGCAGTGAGGGAAACAAAACTTCAGAAAGTAATGGAAGGATGGGTGCCAGAAGTGCCAACCTTCCGCAAACTCCTAAATGGGCCAGACAGAGAACACCCAAACTACGGAAGAACACAGCGCTCCATAAACAATCTCTGTCACGGCATCCACCGTGCTAGACTCCAGCTTACGCAAAATCAAAATAAAAAATTAAAGCAAAATTAGTGTCATAAAAACAATCCTTGCTGAAGGTAGAAAATAAGGTAGCAAGTCCCATACCTTGACGAAATTAAAACTAAAAAGCGTGGTTACAATTATAGCACTAACAAATATAGTATTCTACTAAAACTGGGGTGAGAGGGAATAGAATAGTATAGTTAAATGTGACTTAATACCTACAGCTGGTAGGGTTCTCCTGCAATAAAGGAGGAATATACATCAGAAGAAGAAGAAGAAGAAGAAGAATTTCTGTATAAAGCTGAAACTTGCAAAAACTCTTGCAGACATCACAAACTTTCAATGTTTTGGTTGCAAATAAATTTATTTCCATACTCTTATTAATTACCACAGAACAAAAAGTAGTTTTGGGTTGATACATGCTTCTATATTTATCATTTATTTTTTAAATTGACCTCCTCAAACAGATGCTGAAAGTTTCTTGAACATTTTGTGACAAAAACCCATAACCCATAACCCAATTACATTGTATCAATTGAAATTTCTTTTGGCCAGTTTTTAACCGGCCTTGGCCGTTTTTAGAGTAGGGCTAAGAGGTCTGGGGGTGAGACGGGTAGAGAAACTGAGTGAAAGGGAAGTGTCTGCTATTTGAGTCATTATGATTTTTGCCTGAAACTTAGCAATTTATGAAAGAACTGTGTAAATTTTTCATTTGAACATTTATACCTTCCACAAGGATAGCATTGCTACAGGAATGACATGTGTTTATGCTGTTATTTTGTCAATTGATGACTTGAATCATTGTAACATGCCAAAGTTTTTTTTTTCAATGTTTACATGAATGTCATGAGGTTGCCTCTGACTCTGTCTGACAAATGCTCAAATTTGAAAATTATTTTTTAACTGTAAATAATCACCTTCTTACTGAATCTTTGTGATTAAACAATGAATAATTAGTGTGTAATATTAACACAAGAGAGAATAAATATCTTCCAACATAGAATTAAAAGAAATTAGGTTCTGTCATGCAAGGCAATATTTTTGGCAAATGTGTGGCAGCAAACCCTCAGCAAGCATCATCATGGCATCATGTGGTCACATAGACTTCGTAGAAGGGAATAAGGCCGAATTAATGAACAAATGTAGGCCTATTGCTCTGTTGGTATAAAATTAGAAGCATCTTAAATATTTTAATAAATTTTTTTTCCCCAATATTGTTCAAGTGAAGTTCAGTGTACATAACCAGTCAATTGAATGTTCATATTTGACCAAATTTATAGCGTTTTCAAGAAAGACTGAAGTGCCATTATCTCACTTTAAAGGTGGTTTCTATCAAGTTACCTTTCTCTATGAAGCGGCTAAATTAAATTTTCCCAACTATTTTCAGGTATGCCAGTATCCATTTTGAATATGTCATACCTGTAGGAAATGTTTAAATGACATTCCAGTTGCCATCAAGACGAAAACTCAGTGCACACCTGAATATGAAATGCTATACAGCTTTAGGACAAATGACAATATTGCTGTGGAAATTAACCTGGCTGATGCCTGAACTAGTTTTCTTGACAATAGGGGTCAATTCCTTGATTTTTCTGATTTTTCTCCATATGAATAACAATTTTGAGAGACAAACCATCAAGTCAGAATTGGGTCATTTTTCTGAGTATGTTTGACACAATGATTTTTGCGTTATAGCTCAGCTCCTATTGCACTTCAAGCTTTTGTTGACGGCTTGTTTGAAAGCCATTACACAGGGCCTCGTACCTAGTTAACAATAAAATAGCTAAGGTGTAATGGTAGGGATACACAAGCCATTAAAGTATCTTATCTGTACATCTAACTTTACAGAATTGCCCATTTTATGTACATTGTCGCAAGGACTCTTTAAGTCTTATAATGCTTAGTTCTCATGGCAGTGGTTTTGTGACAACGAGGCTGTCAGGGTGCCAGGAAGTGCTATTTCGGCGATTTAAGCCAATTTTGGACAATTATATAATCAAGTAAAGGTTATACATTGTCGTGGGTGACTCTTACCACGAGTGGGCACTCGTTTTCAGCACCGAATCACTCGTTATTTGTGCCAAAGTAACCCCCTAGATCAACAGAAATGTGTCGGCAAGCTGTGCAGGAGCTTTAGTGAAGTTCTGTTGCTTCAATGTTAAAGTAGCAACGCCCCAACAGATGGTAGCATTTCCCAGGCAGTCCACAGATCATGAATTACGCTCAAGCAAAGAGCTGTTTCGGTGAGGCAAAGAGCTGGGTCGGCGATTGATCAGAATCTTTGGTCGGCGAGTTGTGCAGTTGCATAGCCGAAATTGTATTGAATCAATGATAAAGTAGCATCACCCAAGCAGTCTAGCATTGCCCAGGCAGACTCCAGCATCGCCAAAGCACTTTAAAGGCCTTTCAGGTCTTTTGCTTCATTGATCTTTGCTTCATTCATCTAGATTCAACTGGTTGAATCTTTTGTGAGGCAAAATTTTTGCCTCGCCCACTTGTCACGTGATTTCTAGGAACTTTGATGAGGCATTTTATGATGCAGCGTAGACAAAATTATTGTCGCCGACTGGTTGAAATTAGTTAAATCATCCTCCCGTTTCCTGGAAAATGTTGAATTGTCGTGGCAAAAAGCCCCTGAATCCTTGAGAACTGTGCATTACTAATGGCATTACTCTATGAATCGTCATAATTTTTATTTCATGATTAATAAAGCATCTGTAATAATAATAATTATTATTAATTTGGTCAGGCGCTGACTTAACATATTGTAATAAATTCTTATAAACAATATTTCCTCTTTTAATTCTATCACCTTATTCCTCATGCCATTCAGTATCGGTTCCATGCATATCTACTAAGAGTCTAAGGTCTACCAATCAACTCTTTCTCCCATCTTCAAAACATCAGTTGTCCACAGGTTAGGCCACACATAATTGATCTTTAGCTTCTCGGATCCTCTCAAGGCACTTTTTCTAGGGTCGGTCGGTAGGACAAAAAAAAAAGGTAAAAAAAAAAATTTTTTTTTTTTTCACTTTTTTTTTTCCATCGGCAGTGTATCTATTGTGTCGGCGGGTTCGCGAAGCTAAGAATCAATTATGTGTGGCCTTAGGGCTATGCCACCTTAAAAGCAATTACGCTAGGTCGGTTTTGAATCCCTGGATTCTTGTATTTTGTTGTTTCCAAAAAATTGCAAATAAATCTATTTTGTAGAATATATTTTTTATGTTGGCCTCCTCAAGCAGATGCCAAAATTTTCTTGGAACATTTTTGTGACAAAGACCAACAACCCAATTGCATTGTATCAATTGAAATTTCTTATGTCACAATTGGTAATTGGGGTTAAGCAGTTCTGTCTGACTCAAGTCAAATGAAATGTCCATAAATAAATTTAGTTTACAGTTAGTATAACTCAGATGATTGTTATCACAAAAAAAAAAATTATTAGTTCACAAAGTGCCTTTTTGAAAAGTAATTACACCTTATAAATTAAAAAAATTATTCTTAGCTATGTCATTGAGTCCATGGATTCTTGTTGCTCACTCTGATCTAAATATTTCGCTTGGAGTTCTAAAATTCGGTATGGCTCGGGAACATGTTGAGAAATCCAAGACGGCTGCCAAGATGGCCGTTACAACATTTCCACCATTGTTGAATTGTGCATTTCAAGATTTGGAGCTTAGTCTTTCACTTACATTCTTGCAGTTATAAAGTTTGGTACAGATATTGGCCTGAAGGTGACAAGCGGGCAAACCGATAGATTTCACATTAACAGAAGAGCGTTGAAACCGATTGCGGTTCTGGTTAGTTTTAACTTTAGAAACTTATAATAAATGTGACAGTTTAATGATAATCAAGAGATGCATGGTACCTGTTATTCATGTTATTTTTTCATATGTACCGGTACGTATCAGTAAGTTCTCTTGTTGCTTACCAAGTGAGATAGAAGTCAGATAAATGGGCTCCAGGAAGTGGCTCAGCAGAGCGCCTTGCATTCCAAGAACATTCCAACATGCGATCTTGTCACTGCAGGTCATCCTTTGTTGCGGAATGTCATTCCTTTGTGCGGCATCGATGGAAAGCTTCGACAGAGGAAAGCCTTCGCCTAAACAAAAAAATATGAACATTGTATAGGTAGCTAACTCTACATTCGTATTTCAAGTCATATTATGATGTTCTGTCACCGCCAACAGCTTAGACCATTCAGCTAAACATTGTAAACAAATAAACATGTTGGCAAGTGCCAAAATGATTGATTGTCATAGGCTGCAAAGCAGCAAACCTTCAGCGAAGAACTTTACAACTGTGAATGTGTCAATGTGGTATTCTATCGTGGTGAGTTGGTGATAGAAAAACAAGACTATTTACAATGGAATTGTCTCTTTCACAGTTTTTTGAGACGATATAGGCTATACGTTTACGCAATTTCATTGATCGTATTAATGCCAGGGTTCGCGCTCACGAGGGTTGATTGATAAGATGGGAGAGAGAGCGGGAGTCCTCATTATGTTACACGTTTACCCCATGTCAGGATCTTTTATAGCCCTTTCACACTGAGGCTCGTACAGCCTCGTATGGGCCAATTTTGAGTCAGCAATCCTACGAGGAGGCCTACGAGATTATACATAATCAATCAGCAATCACAAGCAGCAGTACACCAACATTTTTGGAAAAATTAAACATGTTTAATTTTTTACTGCGGATGCTGGCGGATCATTTAAACGAGGTCATACATAAACAAAAGATATCTCTACATAATGAGCACGAAATGTACGATACGGCAAGAGGTTAAACGAGATCTGGACGACATAATACGAGTCTAAACGAAATTGTACGAGCCCATACGCAACCTAGAACGTGGCCAGTACACAAGTAATCTTCAATCAGTCACTTGGAGCTCAATTCCACTTCATTTGCGTACTGAACTACGGATTGTAAACTGCACAAGTTTTCTGTTACATGCGTGCTATTACGTCAGTGTGAAAGGGCTATTACTTGCCCAGCAAAGACACTGATACAAGGGGCCGGCAATTTAACGTCTCATCCGAACGACATCCAGCTGGGATTTTGCTCATGAAGGTACACTGAAAATGTTGGGTTCCCCACCCTGGGTTCGAACCCAAGCAGGCAAAGACCTTCAGCGGAGTAGACTGGAACCTTAACCACATGGCCACCCAGCTGCCAGACCTGCTCGCCCACCCGCCCAGGGGACAGACAACATTTATACAATACATTCATCGAACATCATTCGCTGAAGGTTCGCTGAAGGTAAAAACATACTTCCTTCTCTTTTATTTCGCAGGCTGCCTTGTTCTGGTTGAGCAAATACGGGATGGTGATTCTTCGTTGTCTCAGTAGTCCCTTGCCTGAGGACCTGGATTTCAGAATTGGCTGCACCCCATGTCAAACATTTTGACTTTGTTATCATTTTGTAGCAAAAATTCTCTAGTTTAAGAATCTGCCTGTTGCCAAGATGACAAATTTCCTGCAACATGCTTAATTTTGCATAATATGATACAAGGTTTCGGTGTCATAAAGTGACGCTTTCGCTGGCGTCGTGACGACTCTCTATGCTTAAACAGCCATTACTCAAGCACATTATGTGCCATTGCATAAAATTATACACCAAAATAATGCCAACAAGTTACTCTATCTCATGGTGTCCATTTCATGGGTCTGGCATGCTTGTGTTGGTTTTTATGATGGCAGATATGAACCATTACTTAATCTGCAAAATAACATTTGCCGAAACACACCTATCAAAACTTAAAAGTTTTTATGAAGGACACAATATTCAACCCATGTCACTTGAATGAATTTTAATTGATAGTCTATATTGTTAGCTTTCATTTGGCACCTTGATTTGCATGTATATTACAATACTTATCCATTAAAAATTCAACAAACATTGCTTCCCATGATCGGAAATGGATGAGCGAGCTTAAAATTAGCACATATATATTAAATTTCAGCTGCTCTTACCATCAAATAGACTGCTTTAAACCAACAAATTGTGTATGGAAGGATAGCCATAAATGTCAGCTTTTATTTGACACCATGATTTCCATGTTAACTTGAATTTACAACAAATGAAAAAGAAGAACAATGTTTCTGTTCGGGCTCGGAAATTGCATTTTGAGCATAAAATTGCCACAAATATATTGCATTTCCACTGCTTTCATCAGAAGTTAACCATTCTAAACCAACAAATTAAATATGGATGGATAGCCCTGAATGTCAGTCTTGATCTGTCACCACGATTTGCATGTTCACTTGGATTTATAACAATGAAGAAGAAGAAAAATGTTTCTGTTAAGGCTCGAAAATTGCAAAAGTCAGCACAAAAATGCCACATACACTGTATATTGCATTTCCACTGCTTTGATCAGTAGTTAACCATTCTAAACCAACATTTTTAATATAGATGGATAGCTCTGACTGTCAGCCTTGATTTGGTAGAAGGATTTACATGAATAACTTGAATGTATAAATACTAAAAAAGACAGATATTGCTGTTCGGGCTCGGAAATTGCATTACAAGCATAGAATTGTCAAATATAGGGGAAGAGGGGGTGAAAAGTCACAGGGGTAAAAAGTCACAGGCCTTTTTGACCATCGTGCAGTGACCTAATTCTTAAGCTTAAATCATAATTTGGGACACTTTTATGAGAAGAAGGTCTGCAGGGAATATGAAAATTTTACTCATTGTGCAAAGTGGGTTTTTACCCACCTCATGCATTTTTGGTGTCCCAAACAGGTTTCATTGATTTTGAAATTTCTCTATTAATGTCTGGTCACTTTGACATAGGAAGTTGTGCTAGTGTTTCAAGGTCTTTTGGATAATTGTCTTTTTTGCTGTGAACCCATTTTTGGCCATTTGGTCACCTAGTTGCCATGATCATGTATTGAATTTAAAAAACAGCTGAGGGGTGAAATGTCACACTGTGACATTTCACCCCAGCACTATGATGTTTTACCATAGGGTACCAGGAAGTCAGAATTCTGTGCTAAGGAAAGTAAAATATTCCACACTAGAAGCTTTTAGCTTACAATCTTATCATCATCCATCATCAATTGTACTGATGAGAGAGCATTGCAGCAACATTTCATTTCGCAAACTTTGGGCAATATCTGACGACGGCTTTGCTGATGGTGCATTGTCATTGCATGCCGATAGCTTTGGAAGGCTCACTATAAATTTCATGCACAAGGATCACTAACAAATCTAGGTCTGCATATTACCTCATATAGTGCTGTATGTTCACAAAAATTGCATGTGACTTGTTACCCCATGGTTGTGACTTCTTGACCCTGACATGGGGTAAAAAGTCACATCGGACTTTGCCTTAAATAATTGTGAACTGACTACAACCTATTTACAGCACAGCAGCTATCATGTGATACAGCTATAGCCAACTAAATACTGCATAATTGTGCCAAAGGTCATTCAGATCTAACAAACACCTGCTCTGTTCTGGGGCTTTTTCTGAATTTTGTGACTTCTGACCCCCGCCTCCCCTATATTCAATTTAGACTGCTTTCATCCCAAGTTGAACCATTATAGACCAACAAATTGATTATGAATGAATAGACCTGAATGCCAGTTTGATTTGGCACCATGATTTGCATGCTCACTTGGATATGTAACCATGAAGAAGAAGAAAAATGTTTTTGCTCATGCTCAGAAATTGCATTTTGAGCATAAAATTGCCACAAATATATTGCATTGCCACTGCTTTTGTCAGTATTTAACCATTCTAAGCCAACCAATTGAATATGGATGGATAGCCCTAAATGTCAGCTTTAATCTAGCACCATGATTTGCATGTTCAATTTTATTTATAACCATGGAAAAGAAGAAAAATGTTTTTGTTCAGGCTCGGAAATAGCAAAATTCAGCATAAACTTGCCACATATATATTGCATTTCCTCTGCTTTGACCAGTAGTTAACATTTCTAAACCAACAAATTGAATATGGATGGATAGCCCTAAATATCAGCTTTAATCTGATTTGCATTTTCAATTTGATTTATAACCATGGAAAAGAAGGAAAATTTCTGTTCCGGCTCTGAAATTGCAAAATTGAGCATAAAATTACAACGTATATACTTCATTTCCACTACTGTTATCAGAAGTTAACCATTCTAACCAATAAATTGAACATGGATGGATAGCCCTGAATGTAAGCTTTAATGTGGCACAATGATTTGCATGTTCACTTGGATTTATAACCATGAAGAAAAAGATAAATGTTTCTGTTCATGCTCGGAAATTGCAAAATTTAGCACAGAATTGCCACATATATATTGCACTTCTACTGCTTTAATCAGGAGTTAACATTTCTAGACCAACAAATTGGACATGGGTGGGTAGTCCTGAATGTAAGCTTTAATCCGGCTCCATGATTTGCATGTTCATTTGAATTTATATCCATAGAAAAGAAGAAAAACATTTCTGTTCAGGATCGGAAATGCAAAATTGAGTAAAAATTGCCACATATATATTGCACTTCTACTGCTTTCATCAGAAGTTAACCATTCTAAACCAATAAATTAAATATGGATGGATAGCCCTGAATGTCATTTTTGATCTGCAGGGCACCATGGTTTGCATGTTCACTTGGATTTATAACCATGGAGAAGAAGAAAAATGTTTCTGTTCAGGCTCAGAAATAACAAAATTGAGCACAAAATGGCCACATACCCATATTGCATTTCCACTGCTTTCATCAGTAGTTAACCATTCAAAACCAACATTTTTAATATAGATGGATAGCTCTGACTGTTAGCCTTGATTTGGTACCAGGATTTACATGGTAACTTGAACGTATAAATATTTAAAAAGAAAAATATTGCTTTACGGGCTCCGAAATTGCATTACAAGCATAGAATTGTCACATATGTATTAAATTTCAAGTACATTCATCCCTAGATGAACCATTTTAAACCAGTCAATTGAATATGGATGGATATCCCTGAATGTCAGCTTTAATTTGGCACCATTATTTGCATGTTCACTAGAATTTATAACTCTTAGGTTTCATTTATCACCTCGGCTGTATGTATCTACGCAAACCACATATAGTATCTAGGCCTACTCATGTTATAACTACTAGGTATTCATTTACCAGCTTTCATCCCTGCATCAACCATTCTAAACCAACCTGACCCAACAAACACAATTACGTTTAAATTACGTTTATAAACGGTCGAAAATCCGTTGAAAAACCGTTTTTTCACTACGTTTAAATTATGTTAGATTGGATGGTCCAAAAAACATGATTTTAACGTTTTACACAAACGGTCAGAATTATGTCATGCCGATGTTTCCAAAAACTGTTTTTCGATAGCGTCAAATAATCAGCAAAATCATGTTTTCATGAAATGGTTTTCCAAAAACCTTTTTTTAACGTTATTTTGATGTTTTCTCCAACGGTTATAATTTATCATATATTTTCTGTTTATTTGACATTTTTAATACACTGATGGAGGGAACATTTATTTAATGCATTTGAAAAATGTTTTTAGAATGCTCGCTATGCACCCTTTTATAACATTACTTGTGGAATGGTTATATTACGTTATGAAAAAACCGTTATATGACGTATTTGGAAAATGGTTTCATTACGTGATGGGGAAACCGTTATTTTTACGTTTTGATGAAACCTTTTTTCAACGTCTTTGGGAAACGTTTTTATCACGTTGTGGGGAAAACCATTTTTCAACAATTATATTGAAATGTTTTTTCAATATTGGAGGAGGAATGCCTTTATTATGGTCTGGGGTGTTGGGGTGCAGGGGTAAACATTTCTTTGTTGTTGTTTTTGTTATTTTCCTTGCATCTTGAGGGTCTTGTGTCACTGCTGGCCTCATCATGTTCTTCCACTGCAAAGAAAGTATTTGTTATCAGTCATTCACTAGTTATAAGGGAATAAGGCAAACATATAACAAGCTGTAAATAAGATTGATCAGAAAGATAAGATCAGCCAGGAAAGATCAATTTGAGAGGTTTCATACATGTAGATTATATAACATACATAGATAGGTAGATAGATAGATAGATAGATAGATAGATAGATAGATAGATAGATAGATAGATGGATTTAACTCACAGAGCCTGAAATTGTATGAAAATCTTCCAGTGCATTGAAAATATCTATATTAGAGTGCAAAGTATACCAAGGTAAAGTAAGTTTTATCCCAACTGTAGTCAAATCCATACCTTAGATCTTTGGAAGTTCATTCATTTCATCTTTGGAAGTTCATTAATTTGATTTTGACTAAATTTCACCAATATACATAAAAATTTCTTGTAAATGATTAAGGGAAAACAGGGTTTTTATCCCGGATAGATAGATAGATAGATAGATAGATAGATAGATAGATAGATAGATAGATAGATAGATACACTTTGATTAATTTGTAGGTAGCATAAGCAAGATTATACTTAATACCTGGGAGCTGCAGCCAACAATTCCTCAAGTGATGGTGTATCAGGAAAATTCTGGAAGAACAAGTGAATTAATACAATGTGTGGGTGTGTTCTTCACATATTTCAAAATATTACCACCAAAATAATGTAATGCATGTTTCTTAGTTGATAGGAAATATATATCATTAACTCACCTATGAGTCTTTAGCATGATGTTGCTTGTACAAAATCTGGATACTTCTGAATTCTATAAACTCTAGTTCATGTGCATTCAGCCATGGAGGTTGTAAAATTGAGTTTCTTGCATAAATTATAGGGGGCAATTAGGGGGTAATTAGCTCCAGAAATGTAATGTGACTCTGCTTTATTACAATGAGCAAACTATATTGTCAAATAAATTCTTGTATATTTATATCTGTGTATTTGAATCTAAAATTAGCATTGCATTTTAGTTAATAGAATTAGAAAAAAAGGACACTTAGCATGCTTAGATGTTGGATTATCATTTGGAATATGCTACACAAGGTCATAATTATAGCATGCCTATATTATGATATTGTGCTACATGTAGATCCATAAAATTAGTAAATTGGACCTATCTATACTTATCTATCTAGTTTTCTATCTAGTTTTCTATCTAGTTTTCTATCTAGTTTTCTATCTAGTTTTCTATCTAGTTTTCTATCTAGTTATCTATCTAGTTATCTATCTAGTTATCTATCTAGTTATATATTTAGTTACCTAGTTATAATTAAATCTGGTTGTTAGTTATCCAGTTATATATCCAGTTATCTATCCAGTTATCTATCCAGTTATCTATCCAGTTATCTATCTAGTTATCCATCTAGTTATCTATCTAGTTATCTATCTATCTATCTATCTATCTATCTATCTATCTATCTATCTATCTATCTATCTATCTATATATCTATCTATCTATCTATCTATCTATCTGTCTAGCTGTCTGCCTATTGTTTGTGAGTTAGTTAAATAGTTTGATTTGTCTAAAACTGTCTATGTATTGAACACATTACAATGACTGATTACAGTGCCTGGAAATGAAAGATTGGGCCTTCTGTGCATAGAACAAAGAGGAGAAGGGGGGGGCAGATAAATCAATCTATTTCCATCTATTGATCAACTATCTATCTATCTATCTATCTATCTATCTATCTATCTATCTATCTATCTATCTATCTATCGTCTATCTATCAATCCAATCTATCTATCTAATCTATCTGTCTAATCTATCTTTCTATCTGTCTAATTCTAGGATGCATGATATATTGCATGGTCATTTTAACATGTGAGAGATTGGACGGACCTGAGAGGAAACACCATGTTTTTAGTGCTGCTGCAGCCACAAGTGACAAAATGTTGTGTTTTTCAATTTTAGCAAAAAATTCATTGCACAGCAACGGAGGCAGATAGGAAGATGATTTTTGGGGCAAAAGATGCGCATATCAATGGGCTAAGTGGATATTAGATTCCTGTCCTAGTTGTGTTTATTTTTTTCTTCAGAATAAAGCATTAAGGGGCTGAAAAACGTCATTTTTCAGATTTTGTGTGTGACTTTTTTGTGTTGAGAGGGCCTGAAGTCTACAAATTTTGAGGAACACAATTTTAACAAAACCCACAATCGAGTATATCATCTGTGGATTCCAAAAGTGTGAACCATTTTTTTGTAGGTAAAATAGTTGTTGATTGATAACGAGATACATTTTAACATGCAAGTGAAAAGAAACACAACTAGACTGACTCAGGATAGTTGAATATGTCATCATGAAACACAGAGTAACACAGGAAAAGCATGACATGCTCAGACATTTCTGAGTCTATGCTTTTTATTTAAAAACTTTATGTTATGACAACCTTATGCAGGGTCTTCAACCAAACACGTTTGCTTTCCACATATTTCCAATGTAAGAATAATGTATTTTTCATGTTGCAGAAAAACGTTTTCAAATAACGTATTTTGAACGTTTTCATTATACATATTAGAAACGTTAAACAATGAAGTTAAAAGTTCAACATTGTCGTTCAGTTTCAAAATTCTGTTGAAAAACGTTTTTTTTTAAATGTTTTCAAATTGATCATTTATAATGCTTTAATGACACTTTTCAATATATGTTCTGAAACAGTCTTGGAAAAATGTTTCTGTGACCATATTGTCAAATGAACAAGTTTCATTAATCGTTTTACATATTTTCAAGACATGGGAATAATGTTTTTTCCAGTTTAAGAAATATGTTTTTAAATGGCATATTTCTAACATTTTCTTGAAACATTTGGGAAATGTTAAAAAATGAAGTTAATGTTTCCAATCAGCTTAGAAATTCATTTGAAAAACATTTTATTTTAACATTTTGAATTGGATCATTGATAATGTTTTAAAGACATTTTTATGTTAATGTTCAGAAACACTTTTGAAAGAAACATTTTTTCAACGCTAAAGTTAGATGTTAAATCGTCATTAAAACTTTACCAACATCCATAGTGTCAGAATAATGTATTTTATGCGTTATACAAACTTATTTTCAGGTAACTTATTTTCAACATTTTCATTAAACGTTTTTTCCACGTTAAAGAAATACGTTTTCAAAAAACATATTTCTAACATTTTCTTGAAACATTATTTCAATGATAAAGTCAGATGTTAAATCGACATTAAAACTTTACCAACATTCATAATGTCAGAATAATGTATTTTATGCATTACAGAAACTTATTTTCAGGTAACATATTTTCAACATTTTCATTAAACGTTTTTTCCACGTTAAAGAAATACGTTTTTATATAGCATATTTCTAAAGTTTTCTTAAAACATTTTTTCAACGCTAAAGTCAGATGTTAAATCGACATTAAAACTTTACCAACATTCATAATGTCAGAATAACATATTTTATGCATTACAGATACTCATTTTCAGCTAACATATTTTCAACATTTTCATTAAACGTTTTTTCCACGTTAAAGAAATACGTTTTCAAAAAACATATTTTTAACATTTTCTTGAAACATTTTTTCAATGCTAAAGTCAGATGTTAAATCGACATTAAAACTTTACCAACATTCATAATGTCAGAATAATGTATTTTATGCATTACAGAAACATATTTTCGGGTAACGTATTCTCAACATTTTCATTAAACGTTAAAAATATGTTAAACTTCAACGGTTGGAATAACACGTTTTTCAATAACATTGAAATTTGGTTAAAAAAACGTTATCAAATAACGGTTGGAGCACCGACCGCTATAAAACCGTTGAAAAGCCGTTTGTGTTTGCTGGGGAATTGCATATGAATGGATAACCTTGTATGTCTGCTTTTGTTTGACACCGTAATTTACATGGCAACGAAATAAGTGGAAATGCAATTTATATATGTGGCAATTTTATGCTCAAAATCCAATTTCCGGGCTTGAACAGAAACAGTTTTCTTCTTCTTCATAATTATTAATCCAAGCGAACATGCAAATCATAGTGCCAAATCAAAGCAGACTTTCAGGGCTATCCATCCATATTCAATTCATTGGTTTAGAAATGCTAACTTCTGATGAAAGCAGTGGGAATGCTATATATATGTGATAATTTGATGCTCAATTTTTGCAATTTCCGAGCCTAAACAGAAATATTTTCCTTTTTTGCCATGGTTATGAATCCCAGCGAACATGCAAATCATGGTGTCAAATCAAAGCTGACATTCAGGGCTATCCATCCGTATTCAATTTATTGGTTTAGAAATGTTAACTGCTGATGAAAGCAGTGGGAATGCTATATATATGTGATTATTTGATGCTCAATTTTGCAGTTTTCGAGCCTGAACAGAAATATTTTCCTTTTTTTTGCAATGGTTATCAATCCCAGTGAACATGCAAATCATGGTGTCAAATCAAAGCTGACATTCAGGGCTATCCATCTGTATTCAATTTATTGGTTTAGAAATGTTAACTGCTGATGAAAGCAGTGGGAATGCTATATATATGTGATTATTTGATGCTCAATTTTGCAGTTTCCGAGCCTGAACAGAAATATTTTCCTTTTTTTTGCAATGGTTATCAATCCAAGTGAACATGCAAATCATGGTGCCAAATCAAAGCTGACACTTAGGGCTATCCATCCGTATTCAATTTGTTGGTTTAGAAAGGTTAACTACTGATCAAAGCACTGGAAATGCAATATATACATGTATGTGGCATTTTTGTGGGGACTTTTGCAATTTTCGAGCCTGAACAGAAACATTTTCTTCTTTTTCATGGTTATAAATCCTAGTGAACATGCAAATCATGGTGACAGATCAAGACTGACATTCAGGGCTATCCATCCATATTTAATTTGTTGGTTTAGAATGGTTAACTTCTGATGAAAGAAGTGGAAATGCAATATAGATGTGGCAATTTTATGCTCAAAACGCAATTTCCGAGCCCGAACAGAAACGTGTTTCTTCTTTTTCTTTGTATTAAATTAAAGTGAACATGGAAATCATGGTGCCATATCAAAGCTGACATTCAGGGCTATACATCCATACTCAATTTGTTGGTTATAAGCAGTTTATCTGGTGATGAGAACAGCTGAAAGTGAATATATATGTGCTAATTTTAAGCTCGTACAGCAATTTTTGAGCATGGGAAGCAACGTTTGTTGAATTTTTAATGGATTAAGTATTGTAATAAACATACAAATCAAGGTGCCAAATGAAAGCTAACAATATTGACTATCAATTAAATTTCATTCAAGTGACATGGGTTGAATATTGTGTCCTTCATAAAAACTTTTAAGTTTTGATAGGTGTGTTTCGGCAAATGTTATTTTGCAGATTAAGTAATGGTTCATGTCTGCCATCATAAAAACCAACACAAGCACGCCAGACCCATGAAATTGACACCATGAGATAGAGTAACTTGTTGGCATTATTTTGGTGTATAATTTTATGCAATGGCACATAATGTGCTTGAGTAATGGCTGTTTAAGCATAGAGAGTCGTCACGACGCCAGCGAAAGCGTCACTTTATGACACCGAAACCTTGTATCATATTATGCAAAATTAAGCATGTTGCAGGAAATTTGTCATCTTGGCAACAGGCAGATTCTTAAACTAGAGAATTTTTGCTACAAAATGATACCAAAGTCAAAATGTTTGACATGGGGTGCAGCCAACTTCTAAAATAAGGCTCTTTTGAGACTTAGGCAAGGGACTACAGTTGTCATTGAATCTTTACTGTTTTCTCTGCAATTCGCCAAATGTGATACATTGTTACATACAATTCAGTTAATTATGGGCGGTGGCCAAAGGCCATCCCGCCCATATTGCTGTAGTGTGAGGTTTGGTAGTCTCAGGTGTCCTCCCTATTGACGATGATTTCACTTTGCACAGGCTGCCCCAGACTTCCAGTATGAGCCAAATACATCAAATACCACGACATCTCGCCAGGCATAACTTATGAGTGACCTTGACCTACATCTGTGATCTGGCGGCCATATTTGTGAAAAGCTTGTGTACAAGATAACTAAATTTCTATTAATTCTGGAATCATGAAACTAGCAGGGATTGTGTATGACAGCAAGACCTTGAATGAGTTCTGACATGAGTGACCTTGACCTACTTCTGTGACCTTGGCGGCCATATTTGTGAATATCTTGTTTGCACGATAACTCCTCTTGTATTTACACTAAGATCACCAAACTAACAGGGATTATGTATCATTGTAAGACCTTGAATTAGTTTTGACATCAGTGACCTTGACCTATATCTGTGACCTTGGCAGCCATATTTATGAAAAGCTTATAAACACGACAACTCCACTATTATTCTCCTTGGGACCACCAAACTCGCAGGGATTTTGTATCACAGTAACACCTTGAATGAGTTGTAACATGGATGACCTTGAACCATTTCTGTGACCTTGGTGGCCATATTTGTTAAAACTTTACGTAGGCCCTAGATGATGATTCACAAGCAACAGAATCTATGGCGGTGGCCGTGGATAGAAGTCGAGGTGGATAGGAGTCGGAAGTGGATAGGAGTCTGGGCTGCGGACAGGAGTCAGGGGCGGCTGACAGTAGTCGGGGGCAGCTGATAGGAGTAGGGCCGGCGGATAGGAGTGGGGCTGGCGGACAGGAGTCAGGGGCGGCGGACAGGAGTCGGGGGGTGGTGAATACGAGTCGGAGGCGGCGTGGGAGGCAGACAGGAGTCGGGGTGCGCCGGGGGCGGCAGACAGGAGTCGGGGGGGGGGGGTTCCTATAATAATTGGTGTCGGGGGCGGCGTAGGAGGCGGACAGGAGTCGGGGTGCGCCTGGGGCGGCAGACAGGAGTCGGGGTCCAGCGGATATTTTTTTGGATAGAAACCCCTCCCCCCCCTGACCAACGAAACCCACACTCCGTAGGTGTTTATACCACTTGCACCGCTAGCACAGGTATGTGTGCGTCTCGTGCACTCATTTCTAGTACACTTTGTGTCACCATCTTATCATTTGCATTTGTGAATATAATTATAATCCCCCGCTCGCGAAGCGGCGGGGGATTATATTGATATTCTTCGATTACCTTTTATTATTATTAAGAACTTCCCGTAGGGAAGTTCTTATTGATATTGTACGTATTCTTATTATTCTTTATTTATTATTATTTATTATTATTATTATTCTTATTCTTCCAACTTTTTGACTTTTTAAAATGTTGAATAACTCCTTTACCAGAAGACATATGTCAATTTGCATGTATACAGCATTAAGACACTGTAAAATTCCTTCTATGCTGGGAATTACACATCGGAATTCCGTTTCACATAGGAATTACAGTCGATCTTGACAAAAAATTTCCGATTCCGGTTTGGGAAAACTGTCAGTTGGAATTTCATGAAAATTTTTCCTGTTAATCTTGAATGGAATATGCAGTGCAGAAAGGAGCCTGGTGGTAATAGGGTGAATAGTTATGGAGAAAAAAAATTTCAAAATTTGAAGAAACCGAAATTTCGAGGGGTGATGTCATGAAAAACCATGATTGAAATGTCAGATTTTTATGTCCTTACAGGAATTGCTAGTACTACCAGGGTATAGTGTCTGTGCAAAAGTATGGCATCCCAGGTCCAATACTTTTGGTGCCACAGGGCCTCAAAAGTCAAACATTTGATGGGCTGTATCTCCCTTAATATTGGTCCTAGAAACAAACCAGGGACATTTTTGGAAAGCTCAGAATGTCAGCTTTCCAGTGGTGTATAGCAATATCCTGTGCGACGTCCGGTTTAGAATCGCGGTGGACATTGAAAATTTTATGTCACTTTTTGGGCCGATAAAAATGTTTTTGGTCAAAAAGTGTATGAAGAACTTCATGGATGTTCATGAATAATTTATGTAGGATACCCAGGTTGGGCCTCCATATTGCACCAAGAGGACAATTGCCTACATCAAATACTTTTTCCCAGAGAATTTTTTTAATTCTAAAATTTAAACGTAAATTGCTCTGGTTCTAATTGTTCAAATCTCCGGAAATTAACACCAAAAAATGCGTAAAATTATGCCCTCTAGTGTGCTATAAGGATATCTTCCTCTTACCTTTAATCAATTTTACATCTAACATTTTATATATTCAATTATAACTCATAAATTATATATCAAAATCAATTAAAACTAATTTGACACATTCCTAATTTTTTGCTCTATTTTTGCATGTAAGCACATCTCAATAACTCTGATGGTTTGTCTACAACAAGCCATTAGGGTTAGGGTTTCACCTACCATTCACTCAAAATGTATTGCTTTGAGGGTGGTACCGCTGGCCAACACACAATGGTCTCCATGCCAAGCGATGTGTGATTTCAATATATATGACTGTATACTACATGGCCTACTGCAAGATTTACCTTTTTGCCAAGTGAAACAGCTTCAGCGTGGAAGGTAAGGGGATGGAAGGGGAGCAAGGAAGGGAAAGGATTGGAAGGGAAGGGATTGCAAAGAAGGGATTGCAAGGAAGGGAAGGGATTGGAAGGGAAGGGAAGTTCTTCCTTTAAATTGCTGTGCAATTTAGTATACTAGTTATTATTATTATTATAATCCCCCGCCGCTTGCGGGCGGGGGATTATATTGATATTGTTCGTTTTACTATTATTATTATTATTATTCTTATTATTATTCAGCTCAGAAAAACTGCGATTACTTCAAAACTATTACAGATACTACGCTACAAGTCAAGGCTAATATGCAACTCCATTGCGTGCTACTTCACACGAAATTTCATGATCAAATTTCATGACACTTATGAGTTATGAGGAAAATAAAAAAAACATTTCCGGCGCAGGTTTCTGAGAACCTAAGCATAACTGAGACCTGTTGATTTTTTCCAAGATACCTTGACTAAGTCTCCAGGTCTGAAAGGCGTCTTGTGAAGATTTCATGAACACATTTTAAGATATGATTTTTTGAAAAATAGACATCCCGAAAACTGACCAAAATTTTTTTGAAAAACAGGGAAGGAATGCTCTTAGAGAGCTGAAAATGGGTGCACATACAGACGTACCCCAGTGTACAAACTTCACAAAGTTTCGGACTGCTCGGACAAACGGTCTTGGCGCTACGGACGCACAAAAACTCAAACTTCAAGTGGCCATATCTCAGTCCCTATTTGAGCTACAGACTAGTTTTACATATCAGAAGAAAGGTCTGTTTCTCAGCTTTCCAATGGTATATAGCATAATAGTGTCACACACACGACGTAGAATCGCGTCAGACATTGAAAATTTGTTGTCACTTTTCGCACTCACAAAAGAGTTTTAGGCTAAAAAATCCATGAAGTTCTTCATGGATGTCCATGAATAATTTTTGTGGGATGCCCAGTGCACGTCTCCATACTGTCCCCAAAGGAAATCTGCCTATATGAATCAGCTTTGGCTAGAAAAATGTTTTAGTTTTATAATTGAAATGTAAATTGCTCAGCTTCTACTTATTCAAATTTCATGAAATTAATACCAAAGATGCGTAAAAATACAGGCTTTTGACTTGCATAAGGGCATTCAGCTCACAAAAACATCCTATTTTACATAGATCATTTTACATATTCAATCATAACTCCTGACTTACTGCTTCAAATCAGTTACAACTCATAAGTCATGTTGCTAATTTTTTGGCCTATTTTGTGGTATAAACACATCCACCTATCTTGAAAAAAAAAAATTCTCAAACTTTTAACAGATGCATGTGGTCTGCAGTCGGGGCCATCCTGTCTCAGTGCCACCTTTTACAAGACCTAACCTTACTGTACTGTCAAAGCAGCTGAACTAGCGAATAATATACATTGTACATTGAAAGGGTATGATGCATATATGCGTTTCACATAGGCTGCTATATTGTGTATTAGTGCAATAGACTTATTAGGGCAGGCAGGCACTATTGTAATGATGTGATGTGCCCTCTTGGAATCGAAGTTCATCCCCCAAAAACCAGACCAGGGGACTTACACAAAATAGTGGACATGAATTCCAAACGAAGCGTATGCAGGCCTGGGGGTAATACGGGGCCCGCGGGGGATTATCCGATATTGCCGTACGGCAATATCAGTTATACTAGTTATTATTATTATTGAGCTCAGGAAAACTGTGATTACTACAAAACTATTAAAGATCCTGTTTTACAAGTCAAGGGTAGTATGCGACTCCATTGCGCGCTCCTTCATACGAAATTTCATGATCAAATTTCATGATGCTTATGAGTTATGAGGAAAATATAAAATAAATTTCCGGCGCAGGTTTCTGAGAACCTAAGCATAACTTAGACCTGTCGATTTTTTCTAAGATACCTTGACTAAGTCTCCAGGTCTGAAAGGCGTCTTATGAAGATTTCATGAACACATTTCAAGATATGATTTTTTGAAAATTGGATATCCCGAAAACTGACCAAATTTTTTTTGAAAAACAGGGAAGGAATGCTCTTAGAGAGCTGAAAATGGGTGAACATACAGAGGTACCACAGTGTACCAACTTCACAAAGTTACGGACCGCTCGGACAAACGGTCTTTGAGCTACGGACGTCCAAAAAGTCAACTTTCAAGTGGCCATATCTCAGTCCCTATTTGAGCTACAACAAAGTTTGACATATCACAAGAAAGGTCTGTTTGTCAGCTTTCCAATGATGTATAGCATTATAGTGTCAGACGCGCGGCGTAGAATCGCGTCAGACATTGAAAATTTGTTGTCACTTTTTGCGACTACAAAAATGTTTTAGGCTAAAAAGTCAATGAAGTTCTTTATGGATGTCCATGAATAATTTTTGTGGGATGCCTAGAGCACGTCTCCATACTGTACCCTAAGGAAATTGACCTACATTAAATAGCTTTCGCTAGAGAAATGTTTTACTATCAAAAATGAAATGTAAATTACTCAGCTTCTACTTGTGCAAATTTCATGAAATTAACACCAAAAATTGTCTAAAAATATAGGCTTTCCACTTGCATAAGGACATTTAACTCACACGAACAGTCTATTTTACATAGACAATTTTACATATTCATTTATAACGCATGAATTAATGTATCAAATCAGTTAAAACTCATATGACATGTTCCTAATTTTTTGTCCTATTTTTTGGTATAAACACATCCACCTATCTGCAAAAAAAAAATTCACAAACTTTTAACAGATGCATGTGGTCTGCAGTGGGTACCATCCTGTCTCACTGCCACCTTTTACGCCTAATGTTATTGTGCAGCATCACAAGTGTCAACAAAAAGATTCACAGTCTAATCATCACATTTGAATAATATATATTGTACATTGAAAGGGCATGTGTAAGAGTTTGCCGACAGGGTTTTATAACCGGTATTTGTGCTATAAACTTATTAGACCAGACATGGACTACAGTAATGCTAAAATGTGCACTCTTGGAATAGAAGTTCATCCCCAAAAAAGCAGGCCAGGGGAAATACACACAAATAATTGACATGAATTGAAAAAGAAGAGTATGCAGGCCTGGGGGTCATACGGGGCCCGCGGGGGATTATCCGATATTGCCGTACGGCAATATCAGTTATACTAGTTACAATTAAGTTTACTTACACTTAAACTGAAATATATATACCACCATCACCTGTGCTCAGCAAAGCACTCAATGCCATAACTACCGCCCATTGCACACTTGTGTGCCTTCTAGTTGAATTTGTCAGCTTGGGCAGTTATTGTGAGACTAAAGTCCCATTTTTTAACCGGCCTAACGGCGGTAATTAGAGGAGGGCAGATTTTAGGTGAAATGGGACTCTTGTCCACTTTTCCATGTGTATATGTGTCCATGTCCATGTTCATGTCCACTTGTCCACTTTTCTTAACAACATATTTTGAATTGTGCATTTCGACTTTAGCGTATCACTTTGATTTATGAAATTTGGTATAGGGATTCACTTTGGGGTCTCCCTCAGAATTTTTTGGAAAAATCCAAGATGGCTGCCAAAATGGCCAACATATTTTGAATTGCCCGCTGTGACTTTACTATTTCACTTAGATTTATGAAATTTGGTATAGGGATTCACTTAGGTGTTCCCCTCAGTAATTTTTGGAAAAATCGAAGATGGCTGCCAAAATGGCCGCCATATTTTGAATTGCCCACTGTGACTTTAGTACTTCACTTAGATTTATGAAATTTGGTATAGGGATTCATTTAGGGACCCCCTCAGAAATTTTAGGAAAAATCCAAGATGGCTGCCAAAATGGCCGCCATATTTTGAATTGCCCTCTGTGACTTTAGTATTTCACTTAGATTTATGAAATTTGGTACAGTCATTCACTTAGGGGTTCCCTCAAAAATTTTTGGAAAAATCCAAGATGGCTGCCAAAATGGCCACCATATTTTGAAATAGCCACTGTGACTTTAGTATTTCACTTAGATTTAGGAAATTTGGTACAGGGATTCACTTAGGGGTTCCCCTCAATCATTTTTGGAAAAATCCAAGATTGCTACCAAAATGGCCACCATATTTTGTATTGTCCACTGTGACTTTAGTATTTCACTTAGATTTATGAAATTTGGTACAGTCATTCACTTAGGGGTTCCCTCAAAATTTTTTGGAAAAATCCAAGATGGCTGCCAAAAAGGCCTATATATTTTGAAATACCCACTGTGACTTTAGTACTTCACTTAGATTACGAAATTTGGTACATGGATTCACTTAGGGGTTCCCCTCAATCAATTTTGGAAAAATCCAAGATTGCTACCAAAATGGCCACCATATTTTAAATTTCCCACTGGGAGTTTAGTATTTCACTTAGATTCATGAAATTTGGTATAGGGATTCACTTAGGGGTTCCCCTCAGAAATTTTTGGAAAAATCCAAGATGGCTGACAAAATGGCCATTATATTCTTAATTGCCCACTGTGACTTTATTTTTTCACTTATATTTATGAAATTTGGTTTTGGGATTCGCTTAGGGGTTCCCCTCAAAGTTTTTATGGCTTGCAGCAAACACTATCAGTCTGGCAATCACTGCTCAATACAAAACAATCCATGTAATAATATATAAATCACCCTCTTCGTGATTTCAATCCCGAATATACGATCGCCAAATTTGGTTTCATGAACAGTGGCTGGAATATAGGCTTTGTTTGTGGATGATTCGATTGAACAGGCACAGTAGACTGTCTCTGTTCATGACTGATAAGTGGCAGCAGTATGCTGTCAGTCACTGGAAACTTGAATTGGGTCAACATTACATATACTTTTGTATGTGTAGAGTTCTACCAGTTAATACCACAGTAGTTGGAAATCAAAGTACACTGGTAATATTCTTTTCATTTAAATATCCGTCCTGAGCTGTTGAATTGGTCCAGCGAACAATCTATCTAAGTCAGTTCGGAATTCGGGAAAGTGCAGAATTTGGGAGGCTCAACGGGAGCGCTCCCAATTCGGGACAAGTGCTCCCAAATTTGGGTACTGCTTCTGAATTCAGGAGCATACATGGGTCTGAACAGTTTTAAATCACCCTTTTGCATACAAAAATTAGCTTGTCGTTGCTTTGCACTTAGCAGGTGAAAAAGCTTTTTCCAGAGGTCAGATCTATAGCCCCCCCACGAGTGTCATCCGGTTGGCCCCTATTAAATGCCTGTTAAAGTGGACTGACCTTTCCTTTTCCCCAAGCATGGCGGCATCTCCGCAAGGAGCTGTGGAAATGTAAAGGTGGAATTTTATGGATGGCTTCAAGACAAGTTTCCTTCCTGGAGTCCCCGGCCCAAAGATACTCTGAGGACTGCCTGGCGTGTGATAAATCAAGTTATTGTATAAAAACCTGAAAGTATACAAAAGTATTAAATGTCAACTTATATACAGTTGAGGACAAAATTATTAGCCCCGCTCACCGTAACGGAGTTCCCCCTTTATATTAATACCATTTTTTCCAAAATGGAGTATCACAGACCAACAATCCTGTCACCTAAACTTTATTAATATGTATTTCTAACAAAACTTTCATTCTTTGAGGATAATCATCTCTGGATGTACCCTAGTGCTTTTAACAGCTTTAAAACACTCTTTTAAGTTATTTTAGAATTTTTAACTCATGAATCTCAGACACAGGATTTGGTGCACTTTTGTTCTGAAATTTATTGACTTTCTCCAAAATTGATGGTCTCATGGAACACACTGCATGGTCAAATCCAAAAAGCAACTTTTCAAAAGAGTACGAAAAGTTTGCTTCCTAGACTAAATCAAAAGGTTCAACTGACATATAGTTACTCTCCAGTGCAAAAACACAACAAATATTTTGATTATTATAAATTTAAAAGACGTAATAATGCAGTGATGTAGTCGAGGCCAGCTAGACGCCCCGAGGCAAGGCAAAGGATTTGGAATCCGAGACCAAGCCAAGGCCGAGGCCATATTTTGATGGCCTCGAGGACGAGGCCAGTCCCAAGGCGCCCAGTGGCCCCCCACCACTGGCCCAAAGACATCCAAAATCCTGCTAAGGCCAAGGCCATCCAAATATGGCCTAGAGGCCGGCATCGAGGACGAGGCCGTCCCAAGGCCCGCACACATTTCCGTACATCGTTTTAAAGCTCTTTCAAGTTCTTTAGTGGAATGTATTCATTTTTCCATATCACATATATACCACGATATTGTGAGGCTTTAAAATGGGTTATTTGAAAAATTCTGAAATTTAGCACATAGTTTATCAATAACTAACCACCTCCATTTTGAACCCCTGGGTTCTTGTTGTGATAGGCTCCAATACTGTACCTGATAAATCCCCGTTTTGCAATGACCTCAGCATGACAGTCATTCACCGTTATTCCGTTCTCGTGGTTCGTTGAATTTTTCAGCAAAATGCAACGATTTCCTGAAAGAAATAAGTCAAACTGTATCATATCTTCATCAGCATTTATTGCAGGGTAACACAAGTGGTACCACATAAAAGAAAATACTCCTAGCCATCTCATGGTACCAGTGATGTGGTCCAATACTTAATTCTTAATAAGTTAAAATATGAAATATAACAGCCCCTCCCTGATTTGTTTAGATATTATCGACAAAATGCAGCATTAAAAGTTGCAAGCTCATAAAGCAGGCACTCCCATGGTGGTCAAAAATTTTAAAAATATTTTATTTGGTCATTCTGGAACTTGGAGAAGAAACACCGCAGCAATTATCAGTGAAAATAAATTCAAAAGCCTTTTTTATCAGAATTATCTAGGCGCTGCTGCGCCTAGATCATGCTTGTACAACCTGCCATTTCCTGCGTGTTTTTCAACTTCCTGTTTGTGGTGAACATGAAATACAATGGTTTCATGCGTTTTACCTTCTAACTTCGGAAACACGTCAACCCTGTTAGCTTGGTTGCTGTAATTTTTATTGATGATGGATCAGTAACAGATCTATGGATTGTGATTGTAAATAGCTGTCCTCTTTGCTGTAAATTGGCAGAAATAACTATTTCTGGTCTCAAAAAATCAGGTCACTGTCCTAGATTTATGCAATGTCTAGACTGTGTGCACTCAAGCGGAACATGTTAGCTTATTAGAACGGGCTGCAGCAAAATGTAAATAAGATGAAAACAGCTTTTGGTGACCCATTCGATTTCATATACCTATACAATATACACATGCTATATGATAGGATCGCTGACCAGCTGGATGGTTCATTCACAATGGAGGATCTACAATGGCAGACAGAGGTTCATCTCACGCTTAAATTGTCAAGTTAACAATCAGCGCCTAGATTTGCAAATTTTATTTGCGCATTCTAGTTAGAGTCTGCGATATTTTCATTTCTACTAAGTGCAGGCCAAAGAGAGCTAAAGAGCCAATGGGAGTCAAGATATCATCCTAGACCATTGATGTTGGCAGTATGCAAAATGAAGGTCATTTTGAGAGCTTTCCAACCATGAATACTGCATGACACATACAAAGTTACGGTGAACCGCAAATTGAAGAAAATGGTCGAAAACGAAAAAAACATTGAACAAAAAGTGAAGTAAGTAAGAATTGTCGTATCACCATTTCGAGAATAGATTTGGATTCCCCATGTCAAAACGCACAATTAAGGCACTAGTGCATTTTGAATTTGCATAAAGTTAAAAATTTACACTCCTATTGCTACATCGCAAATCTGTTTTGGATTTTAAACATAAATCACATAACACATTTTTTTCTGAATTTGTTTTAACAAATATTATGTAGTCGAAAAAGAGCATAAATGATATGTACATGTACACTTCAAACTGTCGCAGGATGTCACCTGGCGACAAGATTTGATTTTCAAATATCAATGATGGATGACTGTTTTGTGATGAACGACACTTTGTCTTAAAAAATAACCAAAAAAGACTAACACAAAGCAGAGAAGTAGGTAACCGTAATCCGAGTATGACAGTTTTTGTATGTGACCGAATAGATTACTTACACACAATGTAAGTTACCTTCCATATATAATCTGATTACTGTAATACATAGTGTTGTGTTTGCTGTGTCACAATTGTGTTGTTTAAAACTGTTTCATTATCTGTGTGTTTGGTGTTTTCTGTCTCATTGTTTTCCAATTTGGCACTGGCCCATTGTCCAGTTTCCTACAGTTCCTGTCAATTATGTGTCATAAAGCTTTCACAGTTCATCTAACATGTTAACATGTTAAACATTGTAAATTCAATTCATTCTCATCTGAAAACTCAAAGAGACAACAATATCATTGAAATGTCATGATGCCTACTAAATTGTAAGTAAAGTATTTTATATTGTAGATTCATCGAATTCATATTTCTGTACATTTGTTATTCCTATTGTATATTACTCTATGATAATTATAAATGAGGTATTTAGACAAGGTATTTTCTTTATTATTGTAGATTCACCAATCAAACTTCAATCAACTTCAATCAAACTTTAATCAACTTCAACTTCAATCAACAGTCAATCAATCATCAATCAGTAATATCATCAATAATGTCAACATTGTGTGAATAAACAGAGCATCAAATTAAACATCAGTCCTGTCTTCTTTGGCAACCCCACAGGCTACGGTCACATATATGGGGCAGTTCTTACTCTATAGAGGAAGGTATATTGTTCAAGTGCCCCTGGTGGATTGCAAATTGAAAAAATTGATTAAAATTGCTAAAGGAGCAGTTTTTTAGAACATTCTTCTAAGCCCTTTGAAATGAAACTGTTTTAGCTACATATGGACAACATTTGCATCCATCACACTGCATTTGGGTTCAAATTAAACCTTGCTTTGCCAATTTTACCTGTGTGTGCACTCATATCAGCATACATCACAAGGGAATTCCCTTTCACAGCCAATCAGAATCCAGGAGACCACAGAGCCACCATCTGTGTCAGCTGGAACCAAAATCTCAGTCTGCTATTCTGGGATGCCAAGAGGAACTACTTTTGACCTGGTTTTATAGCACCCTGTCCTCAGCTCACAAAGACCTTATGCTCTTTTCCAATTATTAAACTTGATGCATGTAGATGGGATGCAGATGGAATGACTCAAAATATTCATGTGTCAAGTGGACTCAAGCCTAAAATATTTAAAATGTAATTTCATTGTGTATGGCTGTGTAGACTTAAGAGAAATTCAGGAGACCCAATCTTGGCTGCAGCTGCAGTGTAGATAGCGCATTTCCATTTGCACACCACTTTGTAATTACAATTTTTTTCCGAAATGTGTATATACTTGCAAAATAATGTACAAGGTGTGAAAAAATAAAAGAAATCTAAATCTAAGCCATTTCGTTAACTGTGAAAAACACACAGGTGGACACACAAATTTTGAGCTCCCACAAAAATGGATATTTTTACTATTTTTGACAGGAGTACAGTTCTGAAAAATGGATATATGGTGTGTTAAATATAGCACAAAATGATGGGATCGAAATTATAGACAAATTACACAGGATTATGGTTTAAAAAGTGTTTTTCATATACAATATTAAATTTTGTATTGGTTGGAGTTACACCTGTAACAAGCACACAATAGGAGATTTTGGCACCTTGGAATATTGCTTGGCTCCTTTGTTCCTTTTGTTCCTTTGTCTCATATGGAGAAAAGTAACTGTGAATGACTTCTTGAACAGCTGATTCATTGAATTGAAAAATATGTGAATCACATATGTGAATCACATACAAAAAAAACGTGAAGGATGGCATTCTCACAGCAGAACTTCTGTTGTTTTAAATTAGCACAGTTAGGCATTCCATGCCAAAGTTTCCAAGAGAGGAGTAAATGTATGTATGAAGTGTACTCTGCTTTATCATATGTTCTACACGAAAATGATGTGGATGGTATCCAGCTTTATCCTGCAAAATGGCCTCGGTCCATCCGTCTGTCCCTGAACAATGAAGGGGCAAAAAACAAACTTCTGGTTGAAGGATTGAGCATCTTGGGGAAACACATCGACTTGCAAGATGAGTATGGCAGTCCTTTGATTAGAGTAATTGTTTCTGATGCACCGTTTGCAATGTCAAATGATGACATAAAAGAGTCTCTTGAACTGTTTGGTAACATTCTACAAATCGACCATGAGATGCTGACAATAAATGGAAAAACCACAGCATGCAAGACAGGCAACAGGATTGCTCTGTTCACTAGTATCAAATCAAATCAGATACCTCCTGTGGTAACTGCTTTCCATGAAGATAGCCCAATTCATGTAAATGTGTGGTACAAGGAAAGAGCAATGAATAGACGTTACAAAAGGTGTGTCCGTTGTGGGTCACAAGAGCATGACATTCAGAGTTGTCCACTTGATCAGAGAGTTTGTTATTCCTGCAGAGAGCCAGGGCACAGAAGTTTTGAGTGTCCAAAAAAAACAACAAAAAATTCAAAAACAAGAATCTATCAAAAAGAAGATGACAAGGCCGTTTATTTTATGGGAGAGGGCTCCACTTTCAGCAACTTTTGCACTAAGTATCCCATTGAAGTTGAGGGCAAGCATTACTTGTGCAATGAACAATATATTGTGCGTGAAAAAGCAATGCTTTTCAAAGACACAGAAGTCGCAGCTGAGGTCATGGCGTTGGATGAACCTAGAGAAATGTATAACCTGGGAAAACGCATTAGAAGTTTCAACCAAGCCAAGTGGAAAACTGAAAGGGACAGTATTATTAGAAGATGCAATGAGATTAAATATGGCACTCATGAAGAGGCTAGAAATGAGCTTTTAGCTACCGGAGACAAACTCATTGCTGAGGCAACAGCAGATTTGTACTGGGGAATAGGGATGCCCATCATGCACCCCGAACTCATGAGCAAGGAGTGGGAAGGAGAAAATGCCATGGGAAGAATTCTGCAAGAAGTACGAGATTACTTTAGAACCAAGAAGGTTGATGAAATGATTGAAAATGCCTCACCAACAATTGACAATGAGCAAAAATGGGCAATTATAATTGGAGATTCCAATTGTAAGGAGCTTCAGGTTGAAAATGTTCCCTTCAAAGTAAAAAAGCTATCCAAGGGTGGCTTACGGTCAAAAAGTTGAAGGACAGCTTACACAGGTTCAAGACACAAATGCTGAGGTAGAGGTAGTCGTGTTACATTGTGGAACTTGTGACTTTTCCTCTCAAAATGTTGACGTGACAAATGTCTATGCTGAGTATGTCGAATCCCTGTCTACTGTTGTTCAAGCTTACCCCAATACGGAAGTTTTGATATCCAGCATACCTCCTCGTGCCCTCAGAGCATTGAAACCAGAAAATGACAACATCAACAAGAAAATCGCCGAGTTGAACACTCTGCTAAAAGAACTCACAACGAAAGAATCAAATTTGAGCTTTATTGACAATGACGATGGGTTGAAGTCACAAAATGGTGAACCTATTGACATGCTGTTCAGTAGTTCGGATGGCAATGGTGTGCATTTCAGTGAGAGAGGTCTCTCTTTCTTGCTGACAAAATGAGGCAAGGGCTCACTGAAGCCTATTACAAAATTAGGTTGGAGGTAGAACATGATATTGTACCCAACCCTCCTGTTAATGAGTGACAGTTTTAAAGATATTGTCATATAATGTACGAGGTATGCGAGAAGAGAAAAAAAGGCGTGCATTGTATAGTTACCTGAGAAGTCAAAAATGTGACATTATATTTCTGCAAGAAACTCATTGTAAAATGAAAAAAGAGGCATATAAATGGGGAAAAGAGTGGGAGGGACAAACTTTGTGGAGTAGAGGGTCATCTAATAGTAAAGGAGTTGCCATATTGTTTAATTCCAACCACAAATATGATTTAACCGAAAATGATTGTGATCCTAATGGCAGATATATTACTTGCAAAGTCCGTTTTAATGATGTAATGTTTAATATTGTTAAGTGTACACACCAAACAATGAATATGAAAGAGTAAGGTTCATAAATGGTCTTGGTAAAAAAATTGATCTGTCAACAGACCATTTTAACATTTTTGGGGGAGACTTTAATTGTGTTTTGGATAATAAATATTGATCGTGCTAATTGCAGAAGTAACCTTGATGTTGGTCAAGTTGATATGAAAAATTTGATGGACATGTGTCACCTAGAGGAGGTTGTTGGCGGCGAAGGAATCCTGACATGTTAGAATTTTCATGGGAAAGCCGGGGAAAAAGGTCAAGAATTGACTATTTCTTAATTTCAAATGACCTAGATAGTCAAGTGAAAGAAATTTCGTATTTAAATGCCCCCTTTTCAGATCACAGGCCAATGATGCCATGACATCCAAGAATAGTGAAATCTTGCGGGG
>JAPTHN010000066.1:731504-966504 GCA_026936325.1 Platynereis dumerilii
CGCACAAGTTGTGTCCACCACTCCCTAGGTGGCAGACTGCTCCAGAATGGAAGGAATGACCCCTGGTGGGCAAATTAGACAAAATGGTGGCTTGACTCAAAACCAGAGCAGCATGCTTTAAATTATTCTGGGGAATCTCAATGTTATCATAGATGGTTGATTGAAAGTTAGATTTGACATCTTCACACCACTTAATGTATGCTCACATAGTTTCATGCACATACATGATGTGGTCTTTGTGATATTTGATGGATGCCATTATGGATATCAAAGCTAAATCCCCTACAGCATAGCTGTGTGGGGATAATAATTACACATTAATCTACCAGACGATGGCCTACATTTTGTGTGTTTTTGTAAGGCATATGAGGCCTGTAGCATGGGAACGTGTACAGATACCATTCATTCAGGCCTGTAATACAAAAAAGGCTTTTATGACATGTGCTTTGTCTTAAGATTATTTCCACTTCCCCATAATTATTAGGCCTACTATCTCTCCATAAAACGTGACATAGTTGAGAGTGCCCTAAAACGCACCACTTCCTAAGAGGTGCACCCCTGTGTTTTGCAGCTAATAATATATTTTGGGAGTTCCAAACCTTATGATAAGTCAAATATTTTGATTATATAATTATTTCATCAAATTTTGTAATACTGCTAAGCATAGGTGACCAGAAACAAGGACCAGGTGAAAAAGGCTACTTTTCATATAGCATTTCCGTGATTTTGAGCCACTCTCCAGGCAATAATGAAAAAAGCAACTTTTTGTGAAATATGGGGTGCCTTTTAGGCAACATAGGGGGCGTGCTTTTTGAGATAGGGGTTCCTAAAAAGCCCCTTTTTATCCAAAAACTGTGTAATATTTCGTATCCTTGGCATATTTTGATAGAAAATATCTTACTGCATAGCTAATGATAGGCATTTATTAGTGAATATCATCCTGATATTCAAGATCTCCCTTAGGGGGTGCGTTTTGGGGTACTCTGATCGACTCCGACTGAGACATCAACAGAGCTTTGTGGAAACCAGATAATGCTTGAACTGCTCTAACCATTACCCAATTGTGGGTACCAAACAACAGTACACCTAGTCCAGGGCTACAGTACACTCAACCTCATGACATCATTCGGAACTGGTTCCGTCCCAACAGTTAGCTCCAAATCGGGACGAACGAAAAACGTGACGTATCATCATTTTGGACCGTTTATCAAATACTTTTAATGACCTACTTTTATACATAGGCTAGAAATATATCAACAGGCATGGCCACTACTAACATACCATAAACAGCTGCCATGAATCATTTTTATGTGTCAATGGTTGTGAATTTTGATTAACTATATATATATTCTCTGCATCATCATCATACTATTAATTCACGGACCCCTTACACTACTCCAACAAAACTACTGATTGCCCAGTTATGAAAACTTGCAAACTTGTACCTTTTCTTTATTCCCTACAGTGTCCTTAGCCAGCTTTCATGTTCAAATTGCCATCACAGAAATTAAGATGATGTTTTCTCATAATCCTTATTATTTCCCCCTTCCCTCACATGCATGCTTTCACGGGTCTTATACTAGTGAACATACATGTGCCCGTGTAGCAAGCTAGCCATGAACATTTAAAGATGAATTTGGTCATTCAAATAAACCATGGCAATTGAATAAAAAATGTATCTTGTAAAATATGTACATAAGAAATTGAATCAATATACAGATCAAGTCTGGAATATAAAGTTAATCAGTTTAATTATGAATTTTGTAAACAAATCGACCAAGTTGAAAACATTGTACTTCATGAAGCCTCGCTTATAGAATTCACTGATGATAATATATAGAGTGGTTTATATGTCTTTATGGGCTGGGACGTAGGTCATCTGCATTACTTCAGCTGTAAATATTGTATTACGTGTAGGGGAGACCGGGGTTAGTTGAATCGCGGGGTTAGTTGAAACTTGGCCTAAAATCAGCTTTATTTTAAATTTTTGGCCGAACTTTTGGTAGATAGTAATAAACTTACATAGCATCATCCTCACTTCTCAATATATAGCTATATTATTTTTGTTTTAGCTAAATTATGTACACCACATCTCCATTTTAGTGTATTAGTTATTTGAAATATTGACTTGACTGTATACATCCATATTTATTTTGGCTGTAATTACAGGAAAAGTGACCATACAGGATATATTGATTTGACAACTTATTTGTTAGTTGTTATTCAAGATTGAATTGATAGATAAAATTATTGATAGATTGATAGACAGATGGATAGATAGATAGATTGTAAATTGAACGACTGATTGATTGATCGACTTAGAAGTAACTAATTGATGGATTGACAGATTGGTTAAGTGATAGTTGGATTGATAGATTTATTGATATATCTATTAGTCTATGATGTGTGACCAATATGGGCATAATGATAGCATAACTCAATACCGTTTCTGGAGCGTACAGTTTTGTACTTTACAAAATTTATCACTTAGACAAGTTACACGACCAATGAATTGAATTGAATTGAATTGACTACCCCTATGAATTGAATTGAATTAATTGAGCTCATTCCCAAAAGCAAGTGAATTGAATTGAATTGAATTTGCACTGATGCCCAATTGAATTGAATTGAATTGAATTGCACATAGCTGAATTGTGCCCATCACTGATTGGCACATGTTATAATACCTTTATTCATTCAAAATTTCAAAATGCTGATTCTGTAGGCAAGAAAGTTTGTTTTTTTGGGTGCTCTAGTAACTTGTTTGCTCTGTCTTCCAGGCGAGTTATTGTATAGTTATGATTTTAATCCAGGTGAACTAACCTTATTTCTAAATAAGCAAATCCATGCCTAATCCACACCCAGAAGCTTTTTGTTGTGTGACTTTGATAAGACTGAAAAATAAGACAATATTGTGTTCCAGGTGTGATGAGGTTAGTTGAATCATGCATGGTGGAGTTGGCCGTAATATAGATTTCAAATGTTCAAATTGCCTTGCGAGTCATTGTTAGTTGCAAGGAGTTACTGCAGTTTAGAACTACTACAGTGCATGTTTGCATTCCTGAAAGGGAAATACGGAAATTTATACCAGCATTTTTGCCAAAAATATACAAAGAATTTAGTAAATTACAGTACACAATTTCTTTTCAAATGAGTGTTGCACTGAGGCTGGTGGTCATCATAGGGATATCAGTTATGCAAAGGAAACCCCTTTTATAAGAAGTTGTCTCCAAATTTTTGTGGTGCTTCAACTAACCCGGGGTCGGGGTTAGTTGAATCAACATTTTTTCTGGAAGTTTGTGTTTTTGACACAAATTTCAATAATCATTTAAAATATATCTCTTGTGCTGATCATTGAGTTAAACATGCTCACAATCACATGCTAAAATTTGGTGTGAATATCTTGTACCGTTTGCTTTCCAGAGCAAAAATAAAAATGAGTGTGCCAACTAACCCCGGTCTCCCCTACATATACCTACTATTATAATGAAAACTGCAATACAATACATACTGACAGAAAGCTAGTTTCGCAAAAAATATGCGGTACAGGTAAGGTAAGGTAAGGTGAAACTTTATTTAAAACGTCGGCGGTAACAATAAAACAATGAACACAAGCTATCAGATTTTAACAAGTTTAAATAACAGATCAAGGTTACAATGTAACATACTGCATAAAGGAAGATTGTTCCACATAAACAACACAAATATAGCTTGCTTTCTTTGTGCACAATGTCAAATATAATTTGCATACAAGGCTTTGCCCCCCCCTCCTGCAACAGCATTTGCCCCCCCCCCCCCCCTGCTTTACACTTTACATCAGCATCAGCAAGACGCCTGCAGCTAGAAGAGCATCTCCTGCTTGGCTCTGCTTCAGATGTCACACAGTTTACAGAAGATGAGGCTCATTCGCAGGAACTGACGTGCACCATTGGAGTCGCGAATTATTTGGCCTCGATATCTCTAAAGGTAAGTTTTAACAACTAACTGTTTCATTTCGTTTAATTATATCAAAAGGACCGAAATTCTCAAATATATTTTGCTCTCATCACACAATCCTATATTTTCCTCTAACAGCTCACAGTTGCGGAAGGGTTAGATTAGTGGTAGCACGCTGAGCTGCCAATCTCTGGGTGCCGGGTTCAAACCGAGCTCTGGCTGGGTCAATGTTGGACAGCAGTTTCAATCATCCTTTACCTCATTGCTGTCTCAACTGAGCGATTGGCCCTATATATGCGGATGCGATTTCTCTAAGTTTACACAAGGTCTTGAAACATTTAGAGTCACCGGCTACATATGTAAGAGTACTGTTTATTGACTATTCATCTGCTTTCAATACCATCATTCCTGCCAAACAACATCACAAGCTCATTAACAACTTTTACACTTTCCTGCCACGCTAAGCGACTGGATCCTGGATTTTTCTGTTAAATCGTCATCAAGTGGTCAAAGTTAACAGCACGATGTTATCATCAATTGCTCTAGCGACAGGTGCCCCACAGGGCTGTGTTCTTTCACCCTGCCTGTATTCACTTTTTACATCAGGCTATGTGTGATCGAATGATATAACATACAATATTAATGAAAAATGAGGGCGTTATTTTTGTTTTCTTCATTACAAAAGTTGTTTTTGAGTCTGTCACGCCAAAATCGTGCATTTTAAGCACATTTTCCTGAATGTTTTGTGTATGATGATATCTTGAGTTCAAATCACCCGATTTGGCTGAAATTTGAAAGGTAAATTGATAACAATGTGACAAATCGATATCTATACTGAAATGCTCTCAAAATGATATTGGGAAAGTGTAGAAACCTACGATTTTTGGCTTTAAAAAAGTCACAAGGTGCACCAGGCCATAAGATATATAATAGCAGTAGATAAGAATCTACAACTTATAGAACCAACGACACCCAACAACAACTGTGAATTTTGAGAAAATGTTTTTCATAATCAACTGTCAAATTGGATGGAATCTGTGACAAACATCAAAACACACATGTCTGGGGCATTCTTTGGTTTGTCATATGCTGGTATATACAGTTGAGGTCAGATGTATTCATACTCTGAAGGGTGATATATTCAAAGTTGTGTGGCACCATCAAATCTGTCAATAGGGATATGAAAACGCTTCAGATTATTTGCTGTGATTGTTTTTCAACTCATAGGATTGAAAAAGCAGAATCAAATATGATTTGTAGTTGGTAAGGGGCTCCAAATTCAAAATGTCCGGAATTCGATGGGTCAAAAGAAATCATACACTTGCATTTTTCTCCAAAATATGGCAAAAGGAGCATTGTTAGGCCAACTAAACAACATAAATTGATATCAGAAGTGATCCCTCCAATACCTGATGATGTTTCGTTAATTTCTGAACAATGAACAATTAACTGACCTAATTTTTCCCAAGGGATGTGACAAGTTAGCACTCAGACATAATATTTCCATTTTTCAAAAAATATGAAAAGGAGAAAACATGTAGCAAATGCATGAAATGGTGAATAATTGAGTTAAAATGGTCTGGGAACTAATGTCATGCAGTATCTGAGCAATTTCACACACTGATGTCTGCCTCACAGACTGCTACGAGGAAGTATGTGGCCAATTGGGCAACAGAGTCGTTGCACAAGTAGGAAGTAGATCGAGGCTGTCTGCAATACAAGAGTGGATTTTATTCAGAAGGATGGAAAACAACCCCAAATCAACAATGAAATGTCTCTGTGAAGAATTATGAACACAGGGGACATAGCTGTCAACAAGTCACCACAAATGAACATTGCATCAACATGGCCTCTAAGAGGTTTCAATGCAAAGAAGTGCCAATGCACCAAAACAAAACATTCAATTCCACAATTGATAACTTCATGAACAAGGGGAAAGACTTCGGGAAAAGTTATAAATCTCTGCAGTGCCTGAAACCGTGATGAAGTGACATTTTTATTGATTTGAAACCCATCAGGCTGTGTTGGTGCAAAGCTAGTTTGATGATGTTTGCTCATAGCTATGTCTGCTGCGCTTGTAATTTTCCACAGAACTGTTACTTTGTTAATTTTGGGTTGTGCTCCACCTTTATGACCAAAATGCATTCTTGTTTTGCAGAGAGCTCCTATTCATTTCCTACACAAGCAATGATTCTGTTGACCAATAGGCTGTGGAGCTCTTGATGGTAGTCTGTGTGAAGACATTGGCATGTGAAATTGCTCAGATACTGCATGGCATTAGTTCCCAGACCATTTTAACTCAATTATTCACCATTTCATGCATTTGCTACATGTTTTCTCCTTTTCATATTTTTTGAAAAATGGAAATATTATGTCTGAGTGCTAACTTGTCACATCCCTTGGGAAAAATTAGGTCAGTTAATTGTTCATTGTTCAGAAATTAACAAAACATCATCAGGCATTGGGGGATCGCTTCCTGACATCAATTTATGTTGTTTAGTTGGCCTACCAATGGCTCAATTTGCCATATTTCAGAGAAAAATTCAAGTGTATGATTTCTTTTGATCCATCAAATTGCGAACATTTTTAATTTGGAGCCTCTTAACAACTACAAATCATATTTGATTCTGCTTTTTTCAATGCCATGAGTGGAAAAACAATCACAGCAAATATTCTGAAGCATTTTCATATCCTTATTAACAGATTCGATGGTGCCACACACTTATGAAGATATCACCCTTCGGTGTATGAATACATCTGACCTCAACTGTAGGTGCACTGAAGCCATTTGCTAGCCCTGATACATCATGTCTCTCAATGATTAGTATGGCCGCCCCTGCCCGAAGCATCCGTCCATCCTTTCTTCTCACATTACGACTCATTCTCTGCTAACTCAGCATCTTTCCAAACCAGCTAATTATTTCCTTGTATACTAAAGATCAAAAGATGTTCTTTTACGATATCAATCTTTCGATTTTTCTGTCACTCATTGTGATTGATATAAAAGTTAATTGATCAGGATTGACCTGATTCCTTGGATGTTTCACATTAACTTTTTCTCTGATATATTTCCTTAAATTTGGGTATTGTCTAGTGATGCTTTGCCCCCCTAAACATTAGTTTTCCTTCGCTTATGCATGGGGATATAGTACAAGTAATAGATAACGCCCTCGTTTGTGACAATATGCAATATATCCGAGGGCTTTAGCCCGAGGATTATTGCATATTGTCACAAACAAGGGTGTTATCTAACTTATACCACTAAGTACAAAACAGATTAATTCAAATCCCTTTTGTTTGCCTTCAATCCTTCTTGTTTGACAACATTTCATTGTATTTGTTTCACATTTATGTTCCTCAGTTCATTTGAAGGTTGGCAGCCCTGAAGGCAACAGGTCAGAATTCTTTGTTCTCAGGAAATATTACAATACATTAATTTTGTAGATGGAAAGATAGATAGAAAGATCGATAGATAGATAGAAATAACACAATACATTAATTTCATAGATTAATTTTATAGATAGATAGATAGATAGACAGATAGATTGATAGACGGATAGATAGATAGGTAGGTCAATAGTGCAGCCCTCTCAGCCAAGGTCTCTTTGGTGAGGCTGATTATTACAGTCCTGAGCAAATTTTATTTAGAAGTTACGAAATATGTTAGAAAAATAATACAAAGCAAGGAGCAGGGGTTCGGGGGCGGTAGCCCCCGAATTAAGAAGAAAAAATAATTCTTTGAGCTTGCCAAATTTGTTGGTCTGCTGCTGTGCTATTTTTTTTTGCAGCTTGCTTATCCAACTTGAACTATTTTATCAAGTGACCTTAAATTTGATCATTATTTCAGATATTGGTATAAAAAAGAGTTAATACAATCTTTTTATTGAGACCAGTTGCACTTGATACAATCTTCCTCCTTGTTTACTGTCTGTGTTGTTCAGTTTTAATCCTTTGTTGGTCAGTTTTGTTTCAGTGTTTCCTTCAATTTTGTCAACTTGTAGTCAGCCAAGCATGCAATATCATGGTCAGGTGTATGAGCTGTGATATGCATTATATCAGAGCGAAATCCTGGTTTCTGATTGGCCAAAAAAAGCAAACAGTGGTATAAATACATTTTATGGACACTACCTGACATGTTTGCCCAGTTAGTGTGTCATAGCTCTAGACAAAAATTAATGTGGCAGCTGATTGTTTGAGTGGTTAAGGTTCCTGCCTGCCCCACTGAAGGTCTGGGTTTGAACCCTGGGTGAGGAACCCGAAATTTTCAGTGAGCAAAGTCCCAACTGGATGTCGTTCAGATGAGACATTTATATTGGCATGATAATGTCAGGAAATTATGACTGTAACTGTCACATTGTAGCATACATAATAGAAGTACCATGCACATACACTGCATGGTCTTGATCTTTTTAAAAGATGATACATTGATACTAAAAGTAATATTATGACACACGCGTCTAAAACTATCTATATCACGCGTTTTGATATTCCTTAGACCCTGAATTAGTCCTTTAGGTCTCGTATTCTTTGAGATCTCGACGGCCATGACGACGCAATATAAATGTGACCTTTAGCAACAAAATGGCAGCAAATATTTAATTTCACTTCAGCAGGCGTGTTGTCTTGACAAACTCTTAGTTAAAAATGAAATCAAAGAAATGCTGCGCAAACTTTTGACATTTTACAAATTACATTTGATCAAGTTACGCATTGGTTTGATTAAAATTGACAATTTTCCTTGGCTGCTTACATGAAAGTTTTGCCTGAAATAGCTAATAGGTTATTTAAGAATTTTAAAAGACTTTAGTAAATTTAAGGGTAAATAAAAGACCTTTCTTTTTAAAAATTAATTTCATTTTGTGAGTTTAATAATATACTTTTTGTTTTTATCTCTTAATTTTATCAACTTTTGTTAAATTTACAGTGTGTGGAGATGTTTTTCATGTTACCCACTTGAAACCAATCGACCTTGATCATCACCATCATGACATTATCATTATCATTATTGATGTTTGTCAGTTTTATACAAAGCTTTTGCAGAATAAATATCCATAATTTGGGTACCATGCACAACAATCAGTTTCATACAGTGGTATTGTGTAAGGCTTATTGACTCTACATTGTATTCATTGGCGAATCCACTCAGGTAGTCTGGGGGGCCCGGATGTCGTTTTGGCATTCACGAGGCTCTGAATGGGGGGATATGGGGGACAGGGAACTCAAAAGTAAAATGACCAAAGGACAGGGAATTCTAAAGTAAAATGGCCAAGGGACAGGGCCCAGTCAACAATTTGACCTCACTGTGATATATCTGTCAGCTCTTCAAAGACACCTTGAAAGCTCACAGAAGAGACCTCACATCAACCTCATTTTGAAGCCAGTCAATGAGGGTGATTTGAGCTCAAAAGTTGAGGTCACACTGTGAGCTCCCTCTGAGCCTAATGTGAGGTCTCATAGTGAGATTCATGTGAGCCTCTTGTGAGCTTTCTGTGAGCTCTCTGTGAGCCTTTTCTGGGGTCAACTCTGCAGGGTGAACTTTCTGTGACCTCTGCAGGGTGAACTTCCTGTGACCTCAAATCACCCTCATTGACCTCTTCAAGAGTTAGACAAATACACATAGAGAATAGCAAGTTTGTTCACTCATTTTATTTGTCAAATCACATTGCTGGATTGGGTGGGGGGGGGGGCTTTATTCAAATCTCTTCAATCTTCATTCCTGTAGTTCAACCCATACATATCAACCAGCAACCTGAAACAAAATAAAATTATACAAATGCATGTATGTGCTACATAATATATTTTTTCTCAGCAACTTCAATAATTTTCCCATATATATAATATATAGGCTGAATTATCCAATACTGTGTGTGTGGTTGATGTCTATCATCTAATTATTCCAAGATAAATTGTCAATTAAAATGGAAAACATTACTAGTTCATTCATATCAAAACTGCATGTGTTTGTTTAGTGCAATGGCTCCTGATACTAAATGGCAGTTAAAAGATTGTGCCAAAACTGCTGTATAATTTAACTGTCAAAACACATATAGTTGTCATTTTCCGGATGCTTTATTTCTATGCCTGTGGAATCCCTGTGTGTTTAAACCCATGCTTACATAATTTTCAAATCTGCAAACTATATAAAAGTGTACTCACATGCATTATTTCATCTCCCAAATTTCCATGTTACATGTTGGTTCAAAATGGTGGATGGAATGTTGTGATGGCCATGTGATGTCACTTCCTGTCACAAAGAGCTCACAGTGTGAGCTCTCTGTGAGATCTGATAGTGGCACCATCATTTGTGAGCTCACTGTGAGCTCAAAGAGAGCTCACATTTTGACCTCAGCATGTGAGATTTCTGTGAGCTCTGCATGAGGTAGCAATGCATGAGGTCACAATGTGAGCTCTCTGTGACATCTCTGTGTGATTTCCTTGTCACCTCCCTGAGAGATCTCATAGTGACACCATTATATGTGAGCTCACTGTGAGCTAGTAGTGGGCTCACATTTTGACCTCAGTACATGAGGTTTCAGGGAGCTCTGCATGAGGTAGCAATGCATGAGGTCACAAGGTGTGAGGTCACTGTGATGTGCTGATGACACTCTCAAGCATGACACCACCATGTGAGTTTCTTGTGATCTCACAGTGAGTGCTGTGAAAAATTCAAATGTTGACTGGGGGGGGACATAAAACTCCATTCAGCGCCGAGGGACAGGGAATTCAAAAGCACCATTAGTAAAATTGCAAAGGGACAGGGAATTCAAAAGTAAAATGGCCAAGGGACAGGGGGACACAAAACCCCATCCAGAGCCTCATTCATGGGTCCGCTTTGGTGTCGTTTGGCATACGCTGGCAGGCTTGTCCCGTATCTGCCACTGATATTAGGAGTACTATGATGTCTCAAGTTCTCAATTCTAAGCAGTCCATCAGTGCATTAGCTCACACCTGAATTTCTGCAGTATTTCCAAATAACATAATTTGCGAGCTCGATCATAACTACAATAGAGAATGTGTCCATTGTAACAACACAATATACATACTTACACATTTCTAAAAGAGACTGAACTCAGATGTTTATAGCTATTTATTGCTAGTCTTATCCATAGCTATCCACATCCATTCACTTGTATAGGTGTGCACTGTTATATATCTACCCCATGTTTAAATAAAGAAGGATTGTGGATCAATAACGATAGACAGGTATAGGCTGAGCCCCGCCCTGGATGTCCCATCCTACTCGGGACACGGGTTCCCAAATCCCGCAGGATACCGCAGGATATCACAAATAAAATTCCTGCAGCAAGGAACAACACGGGACCAAATGGTCGTTGCAGGATGGGGGCGAGATGACGCCCTGGTTCAGTCTGCAGGGCTGAAAAATAAATTGTAAACCACACTATTTGAACAGGTGTGGTGATAAAAATTGAAATAGGGTAAGCTTCCTTAAGTCGGACACATAATACAATTTTCATATTGGTGAAAGTGCTTTTTTGACATATTGGTTATACAGATATAATAATTATATAGTTATAAATGTCCTGTAATATTGTCTAATGATGTGAAATTGCACAACATTTTCATGACATAACCCTGATTCATTTTGGATGCCAACTGCTGTTCAAACACTGGCCATTGTCTTCACTGAAATTCAAACAAAGGCCATGCATTGTTTCCAAATTTTTAAAAGGGAAAACATTTTGCCACCAGAGCCTGTCTACAAGTGGACTGCTCTTGCATTGCCACAGATCAGAACATATGCTGTCTTGTGTTGCCACCTAGTGACTAGTGTGCTATTCCGCGAGCTCCTGCGAGCGGTCCACCAACTTTCAACCACAGGAAGACACACAATTTTATGTGGAAGACACCGGGGCTGTTTCTGAGTGTGTTGATGGCCTTGTCTACTTCCTTAGAGAATGTGATTGCCGAGTCTGACTCTGGTATATATCGATGTTGAATAGAAATTTTGTGAATGTGCAATGAAATTGGAACTATTTCTTGGGACAGCAATACTGTAGCATATAGGAAATCAACTTTTGTGCCAGGTGGCAGCAGCATGCAGTTCTCAGTTTCACCAGACTGCACCAGAGCATAAGTTTGGCTGAAAGTACCTGGAGGACTAAAAAAAAGGGCACAAAAGTATATTCCATGACTGATCATTTCTTGAACGAGAGAGCACAGCTCCCCCGAGTTCCCCTCCCCCCTCATTTCCATCACTGAAGTTATAATTTTATTTAGCCTTAGCAAAGGAGGTACAGTTAGAGTAAAATATGCAAGGAGGTTTTGTTCCCTGGTTAGTTGGATATCTTGTGAATACAGAAAAAGGCTCTATGATTCAGTATATCTCAATGACACCTTTTGTTGTATTACATAGTTGTGTCACAAACGAATCCAAAACGGACTATGCAATTTTTCGTTCATCAAATAGCCCTTTCATTAATTTTTTTAATTCATAAATTGATGTTTTGCTCATGACCTGGTCTCTCAATAAATAGTAACAAAACCTAGCTGTGACCCGTGTACTAGAAGCTGTGAGGGCTTGAGTGAGACTGACGAAAAATTGACACCCTCACATTTTGTGGAAATTATGCGGACCTTGTTATGTTCAGATGCTATTTGATGCAACTTGTTACTGAAATGTTCATTTTTGTGATAGTTCCTTGTTGCTCATGAGCCTGACTTTCAATTAGTGTAAAAAATGTGGTTGGAAGTCAAATCTCTGATGGTGCTACAGCCCTGTTTTTGAGACTGATGAAAAAGCGACACTCCATCATTTTGTGAAGACATGTCTGACCTCTCTTATTCAGATGCTTTTGAAATGAATGTGAGTTGCTGGAAGGCTCATTATCTTCATATTTTTCCTTGTTACCCATGAGCCTGGCTATTCATCAGTAGTACAGTACATATAGAATGTTGTCATAAGTCTAACCAATCATCTATTAGAGCCTTGTCTTTGAGCCTGACTGCAAAATCTGTGTTCTCACATGTTGGGAAATGTTGGTCTTGACTTGCCTTTTTGAGATATCTCTAAAAGAAGTTTCATTTGCTAGAATGCCCTTTTTCTTGATATTGTATTGTTGCTCGTGAGTCTGGCTTTCCATTTTTGTAAACACTTTGGTTGAAAGTAAAAATTATCATGGTACGAGAGCCCTGTCTTTGAGGCTGACAATAAATGCAGGACTCTCGTTCTGCAACACCTGCTAAATACACCACAGAAGGTTTGTATTTTTTTGTGTTTTAAGCATATTATTTTACACAACTTGTGCAAGTTTCATAATGATATCTCTAAAAGTCTTTGTTGTGGAGGTATTTGAATAAAACAAGGTTCGTTTTGAATAAACTGCATATTGGGTTAGTATCTTCTTCACATTCATGTTTAAATCTACAGTCATAAAGTGGCCTACTGATCATGAAAACGCATTTACGATCTCAAATTTTCGAATTTGGAATCTACTAATACATGGGAAGCATACCAGTGATTATTGATTTTTTGCCCAATTTGACCCGAAATTCCAAATTTTACCAACTTGTGGCTTTGGACCTAGATGTTCGTGGCTGACATCACCAAGTGCTAATATACTTGAAATTCACAAATTTTAAAGAATCTTTTCATGGTATGATTTTGTTGCCGTATAGGCCAATTTCAATTGAGCGTAACAGAATCATATCAGACAGCGTAATGGAATCACACATTTTTCTTCAGCACCTTGTCCAACATAGGGCAGCATGATTTCCTTCTGAGCAATCGCAGACATAATTGATATTAAAACGTTTTTAGAGTGTATCCCCGGGATGACGACGGCTAGTCTATCTTTTTCATACTTGGAGTAGTTTTCTTAAATCAGATAATGAAATCGAAAAGTAGCAAAATTTGCTCTTTTTGTCCTTGATTCCATTATGCTGTGTTCAGCTTGCTATAAAAAACTGGGCTGATCACAGACATTCTATGTATCAAAAATGTTAGTTTATATTCATTTAAGTCGAAATAGATCATTAAATCACCAATTTTATAATGCATCATTAAAGTGTAATTTTTGTGATTTTTCTGTGATTCCGTTACCATGGAATTCATGAAATGATGGGCAAATTCCAAGGGCTCTTGTTTAACAACTGCCCTGAAACTGACACATTACAGCCTACATAGTCACGTGATATAATTCGTTTTAGAATATTATTAGTATTAATACCAGAAAGTGAGCCCAAAAGTTGGAAGTTTAAACATATGAAAGACATGAATTAACTCATGCATGACAATTGACTATGAATTCTGCCAGTTTCTTCAGCAACAAAGGGACTGGGGTCAGTCTGCTGAGATACCATTCACTTAAAAAAATTTCAGACAAAATTGGTTTTTTAGATTCAAAATGTTTTTTTAAAAAACCAAATTTCAATACAAAAAACCAACATGGATTTTTTTAAAAATCCATGTTGGTTTTGCATTGAAATTTGGTTCTTCAAAAAAACATTTTGAATCTAAAAAACCAATTTTGTCCCGACCTTTTTTAGAGTGTTGCCACCAACATGAATAACTTGGTGAATGGTGTAGGGAGGTTGGACTCAAAGAAAGGTCAGTTGGCTCAAGAAAGAGATTGGCTCCAAGAAGTAACTTGCAATACATTGAACATCTTCAACACTCCCAAAAGTGTATATGCATCATTGGAATTGAATCCCAAAATTGTAAAATATGCATCATTCAAAATGAATCCCAAAAATGTATATGCATCACTGGAATTGAATCCCAAAATTGTATAATATGCAATTATGCATCATTCAGAATGATTCCCAAAAGTGTAATCCATCATTCGAAATGAATCCCAAAAGTGTATATGCATCATTCAAAATGAGTCCCAAAAGTGTATATGCATAATTCGAGTGAGTGAGTGAGTTTGTGTTTTACGCCTCATCAGCACCAGCATGGGCTATTTAGAGGCAACTTTGCATAATTTGAAATGTGCTCCAAAAGTGTATATGCATCATTCGAAATGAATCCCTTGTATATGCATCATTCGAAATGAATCCCTTGTATATGCATCATTCGAAATGAATCCCAAAAGTGTATAGGTATCTTTTCCTGTTGAAAATACTTTTTCCACATCAAAACAGAATGTGTTCATGAGAGTTGGGCATTGTACTTAAATTTCTTCATGAGTATCATTGCGTATTTTCTTTAAAAATGTTTTTACAGCCACCATTGAGCATTTGTTCATTACTTGCATGTTATTCTAAGGTGACAAAATTGTTTACAGTAGTCCTTGAACCTGCCAATTACTCACAAATTCTCCACTAATTAATTTTCCTGCTGCCACTGTTCTCAATTTTCATCTCCAGCTGTGAAGGATGCAAGAATGTCACTATTGATTCACGATAACACCAGGCTTTTCATTTCGTGAACAATATACATCAAAAATGTATACACATCATTTTACGATAAAGGACATTTAAAGGTGTGTTACAAAATCAGCAACTGAACAACCTTGACATGCGCCTAATAGGAAAAATTGGCTTTCTCAAGGCACGAAAAAACAAAAAACAATTAAAACTAAAAATAATTCTCTGTATTCTCAAAAACTAATCCAAGTGAAGGAAATATTTAAACATTATAAAACAAAGCTTCAAAAGTTGTTACGACAGACTGAAAAAAGCATTTCAAGATCTTTTTGAAATAAGCAAAGGCAATATTAAGAAAACATGGGAAATTATTAAAAATGTCATTAATAGGAAACAATCATCAAATTTCTGACGCATTTAATGAATTCTACACTAATACTAGTAAGAATCTCAGTGAGAAGATTCCACACGCTGACACTGACCCTATCTCTTATGTGACAAATATAAATGTGGCCAGGGGCGGACTGGCGACATTTAGGGCCCGTGGCAAAATAAGTCAGTAGGCCCCAACATTCCACTTTTCGGCATTAGTTCATTCACACCAACATGGAGGGGCCCTTTCCAATTAATGCGACACCCTATCACATTGGAACCTAGCCGTAGAGTTTGATTGTATCGCATTGTCACAAACTTTGTCACAAAGATAGACATTTTGGCTTTTTCTCCATTTTTCAACTTTTTTTTACTGTTTTTTTTTTGGCACCTTCAATGGGCCCCTGAGTACTTGGGCCCATGGCAGCTGCAACTCGGCCATATAGAGGCCAGTCCGCCGCTGAATGTGGCAAGTTCTATTTATCTTGCGCCGACAAATATTGACGAATTATGCAGCATTGTCTTACATATCAGTAACATGAGTGTAGGCTGGGATGATGTTCATGTCAAAATATTCAAATGCTCATTTGACAATATAATATTTCATTTGGTTAATTTATCTCTTTTACAGGGGTATTTCCTGATGAAATGAAAATTGCAAGGGTTGTTTCGTTATATAAGAGTGGAGATAGTAAACTTGTCACAAATTATTGCCCAGTTTCTGTCCTCTCTATATTTTCAAAGATTCTTGAAAGAATAATTTATAATAGATTAATTAAGTTTGTAAAAGATAATAACATTCTTTACGAGGGGTTTTCCATAAGTTCTGTCCAACTTTCCTTAACTTTTGCAATATTTAATAAAGGAGCATGATATTTTGGTCAAATGATATTGAAGTAATTTACAAATGATCTCCAAAAAATCAGATCATAGAAATAAAACTAAAAGGTTAATTTGTTACCATGAAACCAAAAATCATGAAATGTGGCCCAGGGCACTTTTAGAGACAAAATATCATTAGTCTATATTTTGTCAAAATTCATTTTTTACCAGGTATACATGACAAGGAACCTTTTAAAAATAATCTCTAACATTTCACAAATTCGTAAAATAATATCATGTAGAGTTCTCTCACCAGGGGCTTGGTGAGCAAGTCTGCTATGCTGTGTCTATAAATAGCACATCCTACAACCCCAGCTCTGAAATCTGGCTGTGTGAAGCTACCCCAACACCTTGGCCCTTGGCCACTGGTATACCTTTGGCTGAACCGTCTAAGGTTCTGGGCATTAGCTGAACACACAATAATAATGACCTTGACACTGAGTACATCTCCTCTAACTTTATATATACCTTAAAAAGTCAATGTCTCATAGTCCTCATATTGAAAAATGTCGGGACAAAATTGTTTTTTTAGATTCAAACTGGTTTTTTGAAAAACCAAATTTCAATGCAAAACCAACATAGATTTTTAAAAAAATCCATGTTGGTTTTTTGCAATAAAATTTGGTTTTTCAAAAAACCAGTTTGAATCTAAAAAACCAATTTTGTCTGAATTTTTTTAGAGTGTATGAAATGACATTAGGTACATTTTTGGATTTCAGCAAAGCTTAATTCTGACACCATCGATCATGACATATTATTACGTAAACTAAATAAATACGAGATAAGAGGGGTGGCTAATAGATTATTTTTCAGTTACTTGGATAACAGAAAACAATTTGTATCTTTTGATGGAAATTACTCAGAACTGATGTCCATAAATTGTGGTGTCCCCAAGGGATCTATTTTGGGCCCTTTTATATTTATATTATACAATGACATTTATTTAGTTTCAAATAGCGTTATGCCTACCTTGTTTGGTGACGATAGCAGCTTATTTGTTCAATGCAAAAATGTTAGAGTTATGACAGATATTTGGATGATGAATTAAGCCATGTGTATGATTGGGTTACATGCTAACAAACTCCCTAAATGCAAATAAAACATCGCATGCTATTTAAATCCAAAAGGAAAAACGTTTCTAGTGACATTGAAATTAAGATAGCTAACAAGAAATTTGTCATGTTGAGTCTACTAAATTCCTTGGTGTTAAAATGCACACCTATTACATGTAAAAGAGACAGAACTTGTAAACTACTCAAGAGAATTCTTTACAACCTTCCACCAAATGTTGCTTATTTACTGCTTGGCCAAGGATTTTCAAAGTTTGAAGAAAATCCGTTGATTTTCAAAGACCAAGACACAATTTTGTAAGGTTGTTTCAAATTTAGTTGAATTAGGCTGTGAAGGGAAGAATACGCACCCTATCCACATGTTCATGATTTCAAATTGTCAACAAAGAAGTTCAGCAAGATTGCATTGCAAAATAGTCACATTGGGGTTATTGTCCAAGCTTAAGACACACATTTTTTTACCAAAAGATGTGACAAACAAAATGTGAAAAACACTAATTGTGGCATAAAATTCCACTCAAATCAACAAAGTGCAGTAAAAAATTGAAGGGGTCAAGGGAACTTTCATTATCCGTGAACTCCAAAAATCTGACTCTGATGGACTAAATGCAAAAACGTTTTCTAGCTTGATTTACATTGGTCGTGAATTTGGTTTTTGAAGCAGTCTCGCTAAATGTGACCTGATGCAACCGATTCTCAATTTTTTTCAGTAGAAGTTTCAGGACTCTAGGATATGATATTCACCAGCATCAGTGCAAATTTTCATAGCCATACCTCAATCAGAAGTTAAAGTTTGTTTTTAAGCTGTGTTAACGCGTACAGGTGCGCGTTTTTAAGTGTGAGCAGCTTAGATGCATTACACTGATTAAACATGCATGCTTCACGTTCAGTGGCGTATTTAGGGGGGGCCATGGTGCCATGGCCCCCTCCAGGCCCAAAATTAACATGGCGGAGATAGGGAACGCCGCGGAGCGCCCCGTATTCACCCCATGTAATGGCCCCCCCCCTCAGGTCATTTCTAGATACGCCCCTGTTCACTTTTGAAATCCTTTTATATATATAATATTTTATTCAAACACTTTCACATTTACATATAAAAGGTTTAGACATGTTGAAATTCAGTATATAAAATCATGTATAGGCTTATATGTATAATGATAAAAACTTAACAATATAAAAACATTAAAAAGTACAAGCAAAGTTAATAAAATCACAGATCTCAGTAAAAGTAAAACCAGGAATACTGACTAGGCTGCCTCTAGCATCTCGCAGCTCTTTTATAACACTCAAAGCTATTCTATCACAGACTGTAGCATCCACTCGGTATTTCTTCTTCAATAAACTCACACCATTGCTCCACATCTTACTGAATTGTACATCAAGTCTAAGTTCTATAGCCCTAAGATTTATACGTACAATTCAGTTCGGGAAAGTGCAGAATTCGGGAGCACTCCCGAATTCGGGACAAAGGTGTTCCCAAATTCGGGAAATGCTCCCAAATTCGGGAACAAAAGTGTTCCCAAATTCGGGAGTTTTATTTTCAAAGGACCCTCGGACGTTGTGTATTAAGATCGGATGGGTTTTTATTGGCCAGGCTGGTTGTTTGCAAGGTAATTAAGGATCCTACCCTGTGAAAAAAAAATCTGTGCTGTGGTTTTCTTTACAGAGCAAATCAAACTTTGTAAGTTTACTAATTACTTCATAAATCAAGACTCCATTGACTATACTCTACGAATTTTGTCAGGCTATGAATTTATTTGACTTAAAATTTATTTATAGGTAAGGTTCCTTGAGTCGGACACTTTGATTCTGTACATTTTAATAAAGTGATATCTTGCTTGGCCTATGAATTATTGATTATCAACCAGGGCCTCAAATTAAACGTTTTTACTAAATCTAACAGAAAATTATGCGGCTATCTCAAAGATGAGTCTTTAAATTCAATTTGTATTACCTTATAAAATAACTTATTTGTCAAATAAACTACAATTCGACTCACTGATGCACACGATACAGGTAGAATGAGATTTACTGCTGCTGCTGCTGCTTCTCTTGAAAGTATGCTATCTATCTGTCTCATCTTATCTTCTGTTATCTTCTGTTATCTTCTGTTATCTTCTGTCTATCTATCTATCTATCTATCTATCTATCTATCTATCTATCTATCTATCTATCTATCAATCAATCTATCTGTCCCTTTATCTATCTATCCCTATATCCATCTCTGCATCTGTCTCTACATCTATCTGTCCCTTTATCTATCTATCTCTCTATTGCTATGAGAGATGATGGAAATGCCGTGCTTGTCTTATCCTCTCCTGTCCTATCCTCTCCATAGTCATATACATCACTCAATGGCGGATCCAGGAGGGATCTAGCCCTCCTACGGTCCACAGGGACTCGGAGGCCCCCCTCTAACTTTGATGCTTTGTCCTTGAAACATAAATTGACTGGCAAGTTTTACCAGGACGTGTAATCTTTCCTTAGTTGGAAAGGAATCAGACACAGTTCTAAATTTAAGTATCCCATGTGAATGGTTGGCGTAAATTACAGCTGACCCAAAAATTGGCTTGAATGGTCCATCTAGGGGCCTCGGAAGCCCCTTTCCCGGCCCATTTCTTCCATGTCATCATTTTAGAATTTCTAATCATTGAATAATGGCTCAAAATATTCCTTAGGACTTATAAAACGAGGTTCAAAATAGATTTGTGCACATATTCACTTTAATAAAGCATGAAACACAATTATTATCAATTTTGAAATATCCATTTGCACGATACCATGCAAAATCAGGAGTAAACAAGTCATTTTACAATAATGTTAAAGCACATAAATCTTTACAGTACAGTACGACAATAATCTTAAATAATGAGGCTGAGCTGTCATGAATCAAAAGAATAATATTTAACCTTCTTGAATCTAAACTTATAGTGCTTCTGCTCATCAAGAGAGGGGGGCCTCAGAGGCCCCAGTGGACCGTTCGTGTCCCAAAATGTGGTGAGCTAGAGGGCCACTGAGATGGAAAATAATTTTTTGAAGATAATATTTCAATGCGAGCCTGTGAATGCCAATAGGACGTCAGGCCCTCTAGACTACCTTGTCTGGATCCGCCCCTGTCATTAACATCTAAACAGACAGACAGAGAAGAAAGTCATGCACAATCACATGATAAGCAATTTATAAAATGTGAGTTTAACACAAAAAGCCAATTTGGTATATTAATTTTCTCTATATTAAGGAGAGGCCTCTCTGGGAGCTGCGCTTCCTTGGCCCCTGTCCAAGGCCACACAAAAATGGACACTCGCTAGAACTTTCAGTGTAAACTTGAGTAAAGATCCATTACTTTCAGTAGTTCATAGCTAAACTCCTTCCAGTTGCAGAGAAAATAACGAAATACCCTACTTAAATGGACAGAAATCATCAATAAAAAAGCAAAACAAATCAAATTAACTGAATTGATCTATGTGCTGAATGTGAATTTAAATTTAGCTTCAATTCAATTTAACTAACGATCGTCAAGAAATGAAGCATTACAAATGTACAATGAGGGGCGAGACAGTTGTAAATTCTAAATGTTTTCATCAAATCAGATTACTTATTTGTGGCAATTACTTCTCAGTCTCATTGAGTTTGTTTGAATGAGTTTGTGCTTCACGCCCCATCAGTGCCGGTGTGGGCTATTTAGAGGTAACTGTTCATGCTGATGGTGTCGAAGAAGCACTGTATTGCTTCTGATGTCACAAATACCACGGAGCGCATGCAGATGAAGTCTTTTTAGAGAGATTCAATAATTAGCTACCAGTGTTGGAGGTCTCGAGGCCGGCCTCGGGCTGACTAACAATCCAGTCTGCTGTAAAGCAGGCGAGCGAGTGAGGCTGAAGACTAAGTCGAAATGGGTATCAAATTGGCTTCTAGGTCACTGGGAATGTTGCCCCTAAGGTCCGCGCTGCTGCCTGTCAGGTCCGTGCCCCGCAGAACTCAGCAGAACTGTGTTGGGCTTCTTCAAAAATGCATGTGAGCGAGGACCTGATTGGCAGCACCAGCAGTGATATGTCGTAGCCTGCTCACTCAAGCTGGCAACTGATTTAGCAGACTACTGTAGCCTGGGCCTCGGGCCATATTTTAATGGCCTCGGCCTTGGCTCGGTCTCGGATGCCAAATCCTTGGCTTGCCTCGGTCTTGGGTGTCTTTGGGCCAGAGGTAGGGGCCTCGGAGCCCAATTTTGAAGGCCTTGGCCTTGCCTCGGTCTCGGATGCCAAATCCTTGGCTTTGCCTCCGTCTTGGGTGTCCTGGCCTCGACTACATCACTGGTGGCCAGGTCAGTAGCCATGCCAATAGATAGATGCATGGATTATATGTCTATTCTTGTATCGATGGATAGAAAATACTCTCGGTAGTAACTGTACTCTGCTGAAGAAAAAAAGAACAGTTTTTACTCTTCAGACTGATGTATGCTCCTGAATTCGGGAACAGTTCCCGAATTCGGGAGCCCTGTTCCCGAATTCGGGAGTGCTCCCGAATTCTGCACTTTCCGAACTGAATTGATCTAGCTGATGACATGCATACTTTAAACAAATGTTTAACTTTAACATTTTTACTACTCTCCATACTATGACACATTCTTAGGAATCTTCCATATATCTGATCTAAAACTCCCGGAGTCTCTAATACATGAGGTAAATATCTAGTATGTGTCATCGGAGGCAAATTGAACAATCGCCTAACAGATCTGTTCCACGCAACCACATATTCATTAACTGATCTATCACTAAAATTCCATATAACACTTCCATACAAATGAGCACATTGAGAATTAAATACCTTCTGTAGAACACTGTCGGGAGCTAAACCTAAGGTGGCTATAACAGTGTTAACACGCCCGAACATGTCACACTTTTTAATTCTAACATCTTGTGCCTCACTGAGGTCATAAGAACATGCCCCAGGTGCTTCACACTGTCAACCCAGTCTAACACATCTCCACACAATGTCATCTGCATAACCTATTGCTCCATAGTAATGACCTTTAACCCAACAACCGATGCCTTCATTTTCGAGCTGCTTCAATAAAGTGTCCATGTACACGCAGAACAAAATTGGGGAGATGATACCACCCTGACGCACTCCATTTACAGTCTCAAAAGATTCAGAATAACTTCTGTTCCAAACAGTCCTCATTGTTTGACGTTTATACATATCAAAAATAATCCTCAGGATGAGAGCTGGTACTTTCCTGTCAATTAATAGCTTGAAAAGCATGTCATGCTGCACCCGGTCGAACGCTTTACTCAAATCAACACAACACGAGTAAACAGATGAATCATTTGACAAATAATAATTCACAGTTTCTTTCACCATTAAGCTACACATTGACGTACTGTGACCAGATTTATATGCAAATTGCATATCACTTGTATGAAGTAGATCTCCGTACCGATTCAAGATGATGATGTCCAACACTTTGCTAATTGAACTACACAAGGTAATTCCTCTGTAATTATTAGAGTCACACAAACTTCCTCTGGCATCCTTAGGTATGGAGGTCACAGTTGCTAACAGCATGGACTGGGGTTGATGGCCATGAGTGATCATTGCGGAAATTAACAATGCCAATTGTCTTTTATAGGAGTCACTGCACATCAGAAGATGAGTGGAAATGAGGCCACTGTTTCCGTCAGATTTATCAGCTTTCAGTCTACTAAGCGCTTTTTCTAATGGGTCATTCCATGCCAAATCACCCGGAGGTCCCCAGGTCACCATCTCAGAAAATTATGAAAAAATTCTCAGATCTAGCACTACCCAAGTCAGGCATTCAGGCAAAATCTGAAGTCTGTGCTGTCAATAGTCTTGGAGATATAATGATTTGAAATATCAGGCGATTTTTCTATTTTTTGGGAAAAGTGTTTTCGGCTGGTTTTGAAGTAGTGGCAAGAGCCACATTTTTTGGGTCTCTGGTATCAACTTTGAGGTATATCCAATGCATAAATGACAATAAAGCTCCGAAAATTATCGAAAATTGTTGAAAACTCAAACAGGCGTTTTGCATTATATACACTGTACTCATGTTTCAATTTTAAAAAAAGAACCCATTGGATAGTAAAGCTGATTTTTTCCTCATATTATCTTGAGAGGCATATAAAAATATGCTAGAAATTTGAATTTTCCCAACAACTGTCAACATGTGATTCTAGTGCATCAAATAAAGGTATTTTTGGCAAAAATTTTAAAACCAGGTTTTTCTGTTTATGTGCTGTGCCTTGGTTTATTTGAATTTATTAATTTTAGTAGATTGGATGTGTTGCAGAATATCATGAGGACCTGCAAGACAAGTTTCAGCACTCATTGCTGAGCCTGTTTCCTGTTTCCGATCCTATAAAGTGGCAACGCATTTTGAGAATTTCAGTTTCCTGCCATTTTTGGAGCTCAAGCACAAAGAATATATTGGAGATACATCAAATCTGATACCAGAAACTCAATAAAGGGGTCCAACTCTCCTGGTAAAGCAAATGTCTGAATTTTAGTTGTAAAATGTGGCTCTTGCCACTACTTCAAAACCAGCCGAAAACACTTTTCCCAAAAAATAGAAAAATCGCCCGATATTTCAAATCATCATATCTCCAAGACTATTGACAGCACAGACTTCAGATTTTGCCCAAATGCCTGACTTGGGTAGTGCTAGATCTGAGAATTTTTTCATAATTTTTTGAGGTCATTACCTGGGGCAATTTTCTGATTCTGGGTGATTTGGCATGGAATGACCCTAATTCTTGCTCACCAATAATACGATCGCACTCAATGAAATTCACACAGTCATTGTTGATGTAATCCTGTATTTCTCTCAACTTTGCAAAGTTGGGTGGTACTGAATTAAACAACGTTTTATACTTTTCCGCAAAACGCTCCGAGATGTCACTTTCTGAAACCAGTCCGTCAATACTCGGCGCAGATGTTCGCTTAGGTTTTAGCTTTTTCACCTCCTTATAAAAGTCTCTTGTCGCATTGTTGCTGATTGCTTCTGCCATTCTCTCTTTTCTCAACTGATCTTCTTTCCTTTTATGACGACGAACAGCATACATATACTGCTTTTTTGCTTCAGTCTTGTTATCAAACACCACTCCACTTCTAGGTTCACCACACTGTCGCCAAAAACTATGCCACCACAAGCTCTCGTCCTACATGTGGCTTTGACTTTTACTTACATCTCTTTGTAACATGAGATGCTAGTGATGTGTGCTTCATCCTCCATTATGAGCCTCAGTTTTGGTGATTTCTTTTTCATCTATGCGCTACTTTACAGATGATTTCATATTTGTAGACATAATGACTGAATGTGAATTTTTTTCTGGGACATGTATTCTATAGGGAAAAATGACATCAGAAAACTTATGACATCACTTTTCCCCATAGGATACCATGTCCTAGAAAAAAAATAACAAATGTTTCGTCCTTTGGTCTACAAATATGAAATCATCTGTAACGCTGTATTAATCACATGTCATTGTCCTCACACCTATCACTGGAAAAAAGGTTTTCTTGAAACAAACAAAATGAACATGTTAGCTTGTGTTCGTCAACAATTTTGGGTTAATACAGACAAAAGTAGGTGTACACTCTAAAAAATGTCGGGACAAAATTTGGTTTTTCAAAAAACCATTTTGAATCTAAAAAACCAATTTTGTCTGAAATTTTTTAGAGTGTATTTTCGACAACTCTTTGATCAAATCATGCATAAACATGCAACAAATTGATCAGGATTGACAGTTTCCTTGTCTATTACACGTAAAAATTTGTCTGATATACACACAATTCTGAGCAGACACAAGCCAATTTTCAATTTGTCCGTTTCACACAAACTGTTTTTTTTCAGTGTTTTCTCTGTTTCACCGCCTTCTTGAGATTGGCACACTTTATATCCGTATCTTTTATGGCTACAATTCTTCCTCATGCATGCTGTGACAGTTTCACAGTGCCAAGCACGACAGTTACACCATTGGCGGATCCAGGGGGGCTCAGGGGGCCCCCCCCCCCAGACCACTTAGATGGAAATAATACTCTGAAGATATCGAGCAACGCAGGGGCTGCGAATGCAAAACAAAGCCCGCACAGGTCCGTGAATGCCAAAACAATGCCCGGGCCCCCAAGAATACCCTGTCTGGATCCGCCACTGTACACAGCCCTCACTCCTGCAGTTGTTGTAGCTGGAGTAGTATTATCAGATGCTTTTCCCAGGCTTCTGGAGAGGTAGAGTTGGCCCACTCTCAGTGACAGGCCATAGGTAGAGGGGACAATGGTTCATGAACCTTGCATGGCAACTTTCCCTTGTGTCAAATCTCCCGGTATGAGGAGTATCACCGCAAATGTCCCCACTTTAGGGGTCCAAAGAATAAAATACTGAGGCTCTTGATGGGGTTTTTTGTCCCTCTGTCCCTTGGCCATTTTACTTTTTGCAATTTTACAAATGGTACTTTTGAATTCCCCGTCCCTCATGCAGCGCTGAATGGAGTTTTACGTCCCCCTGTCCCTTGGCCATTCTACTTTTGAATTCCCTGTCCCTGATCATTTTACTTTTGAGTTCCCTGTCCCCCATGTCCCCCATCCAGATCCTCAATACTATACAGTAGAATCTATTTGGATATGTATAGCTAAGAAAACTTTTTCAAAATTTCAACAAATACTAATTTTCTGTGGATGAGTTTCCTCCCTCACTGACTAATTGTGAAAGGCACATAGTCAAGTGTATGTATGTAGGTCCATGTCTGGCAAATTAGACCCTAATACTAAGTCTTGTGCGAGCATTGTTATGACTTTCTATGAGTGAATTTGTATATATTTGCACTGATGCATGCACATTTAATTAAGTTATCAATTAACCGCTACCAAAAAGGTACTCTTTCAAGCTATTGTGCAGGATGATTAACCCCATTGTGTTCACTTTGAAGTCAGATATGTTGCATGTGAATTGCAGATAGGATTATTCAGTGTGACCTGTGACATGTCCCTAAAGATATCAAAGATTTGGCCTTGCTTGCCCACATGAAAATAATTATAAGCATAGACTAAGGTCTCATCAATAAACAATCCACTCTAAAAATATTTGTTTCAAACAGACAAAACAAACGTTATCCGGTTTCGCGACAAGCTAAGTATATAGAGGGAACCGGGGCACATTGGGACGCAGGGCACTATGGGACGGTGGGGTTCCAGGCAAGGTGTATGATATGGTAGTGCCATCATATCTTGTAATTTCACATCCTGATGTTTCTATTGTTTTAGTGACAAATTACAGCCACATACAGAAGTATTATTATAAGCATTTATTCGTACTTTAGTACAATTACAAAAAGAAAGGGTATATATGAAAAATTGAGTTTAAATGGTGCCGGAGCACAAACAATTAAGTATGAAATTGGTTTCAGCTTTATTAAAGTCTTTCACCTCCAGTATATCATCACGGATATCAGCAAGTTCTTCCACTATGTGTGGCTCCTTCGGCTTGAAATTGAATTTTAGAGTGAACATTACTGTTCCAACGAGAGGCCAAATAGTCAGAATTTCTCTTCAATAGTCCATTATATATATGATACTGTTCCGATGGACAAGTTTCAGCAAAAGATTGTCTCCTTTATCAATAGTTTTGATAAAATTCATGAATTTTACCCCAAGCTGATCCATCAGACAGGGTTTCTTGCAGAGAGATAAAACAATTTCTGTTGGAGTCATTCAGGGGAGTTTCCACACAATTTTGACACATTTCTTCCACGCAGTTTCTAGGTTTTTCATGTATGGCCTGCTAAAGTCCCAGGTCTGGCTGCCATAAAAGGAGCAGCACTTACTGTCAAACAGACGGTATAGTGTTTTACTCTCAACTTTAAAATGAGCACAAATAGCATTTGTCCTTCTGTAAAGTTCATTGCGCTTAATGCGAAGATCCTCTTCATCAGAAAGCGAACTCATCAGGTGATTTCCTAGGTGCTTAACTGTGTCACTCCAACTGACAGCCTTACCATCAAGTTTTATTTGATTTAACAACTGTGTGTCCTTCTTGCCAGGAAAAGTTTGTTTTCCTAATACTAAAGTAAATTCAGATGGGTTCAAATCAAACCTTTCTGTCGTAACGAACAGTTATGACTTGCTGTCCTGATAGGCACACTCACTGTTGCCTGAGAAATCGGCATTTTGGCGTGAAAGTCATGTCGGGGCTCATTGGGACAGTGAATTTGGGGCACATTGGGACACACTTTATATGGCAGAATGTAAGTGTCCAAGTCAACTGAATGACCTGGGACAGCGCACAATAGGTATTCAGGCCACAGTGAATAAAAGGCATAGTGGATTCCCATGCTCTGTGAACCAATTTATCGCAATGCAGTGTTTGTTACTGACATATATGTCTGCACCCAGGACAGTTTATGTTAAATGTTCAAAACTGTTTAAGTTATTAACTGTTGGGCGTTGGCAGTACAAGGTGTTAATGCCCTGTATATAGTCTTACGCACTGCTTATATGTAATATCTGTTGCACATGGAGTGTTAAAATGATTTTTTAACTGATGTCCCAATGTGCCCCGTCATTGCACATTGGGATAGTCATGATTACAACTCACATTTTGCTGCCTGGCTGCAAACAGGTAGGTGCAGCCTAATTTATTATTTCTTGCATTTAAGCTCAATGGTGTGATACTGGTGATATTCATGCAAACTTCTGAGTTGCTCAGTTATTGAATCAAATTACAGCTTCAATCCCCAGGATCCTGATTTCTATACCCCATTGCAACTTTTTTTTTCTATAGAAATAGGTGATGTTCCTTGTTTGTTTTACATGAGCCCCTTTAGGGTGTATTTATAAGTCGTAGGTGTTAGAATGTCATACTTGATCAAGTGCATAAAGTCTTAACTTCTTAAGCATTAATGGAAAAAACCTTGAAGTGCTATCAAATCTGGTTTTTTTTTGCTTGTTAGCCAAAAATAAAGGTGTTCAGCTGCACTGATTCTCACCAAATGAGACGACAAAGTTCTACTCATTGAGATTGATATCAATTATCACACCAGTGGGCCTTGCATGCAAAACTTTGAAAACACCTGACAGGAACCATCAAGACTCAGTGTTCTTAATGAATTATCCTTGTCACTGTGCATTCAATTGTGGTATGAGCATTGACAAAGGATCATTAAGGCTTCCAGATCATATGACTGGCTGTCAATCCTTTTGTCTGTTACATCAACCATGCACTAGAAGTAAAATGACTGTCATACATGTTGAGATATAAGGATGAGTTGAAGAAAAATCTTTGAATACTAATCAAATCTTTTCATTGTTAGCCTGATAATTAGGCAAAAGCCACACAGATTCTCATTTCAGTAGTGAACAGTTACTAAATAGAACAGGCGCTCGGAGAGCACATAGCTTCGCTGTCCATTTAAAATTGGACTTTGACTACTGCAAGATGCCGTACTAAAGGGGCCGAGCAGTCGATAGTTGTGGGGGGGGGGCTATGGCTTTCAAATTTTTTTTTTTGGTGCGTGAAGTGTCGATGAACAATATTTTTTGCAAGTGGACACGCAACAAACTTTTTTTGCGTAAGGTTAACCTAAGAATAAACTTTTCTTTTTCTATGTGCTGAACAATTTTGTATTTCAATGACAAATTGGAAACAAACTTTTTTCCCCAAAAAACCATAGCCCCCCCCCCGAAGATCATCTGGTCGGGCCCTAAAAAGTTGATTAGGACTTCTACATATATGAACAATTGAATGTTATTGAAGCATCATTTGCTGGATTATCTACATTTGCATGCTAATTTCGGCAATTCTGGTCGGATTTTCATCAAATAAGCATTGAAATGTTGCTAATTTAGTGCTTTGTCATCTTCTAGGAATGTTCAATGGCCGTTTTTGCAGAGAAAATGTAGAAATGTATACCCTCTTGGCTGCTAGTGCTGCAGCCAAAAAAATGTATATAGAGGCCTTTTTCAGATTTCTTTAATTGTGGGCCCAAAAAAGCTCCAATAGCCACCAAAATTTAATGAGGTCTTGTGGAATACTGTACAAATGAACACATCATGCCAAAGGAAATCTAAATCCATCCGGTGGTTTTTGCGGAAAGCAACTCACATACACACGAACGCACATGCTGAAGTGCCAGGGACCATAATATATCTTATCAGCGAAGCTAATTAGTTGTTCTGTACGGATATTAAACTGTGGGCATTGTCGAAGGTTGCCAGATGTCATGGTTGGACTGTCAAGTCCTTTTGAATACAGTGCACTTAATTTTAGCACAGGGTATATCATTGACAGGCCCAAGATGCATCCGACAGTTTTCCAATTTTACAGTGTACATTTAGTTATTTCAAGGTCTGAGCAAGTTTGAGTTCTCAGATTCATTGTTTGTTAGATTCTGACCAGAGGGAGTTACATCAGGAGTGAGCAGTATTCTAAGAAATATCAAATGTCATGAAGACATTCACTCAGTGCTGCTTTGCTTTTTCCAAAACCAAAACACCTGAGACTCAATTTTGAGGATCATTTTACCTGTGTCCCCAAGGTTTACACCTTTAACAAAAACAATGATTATCGTCTTGATGTAAGAGGGAAATATTATGAAAGCCGAAGATCCGTTCTGCTTAAAACTTTACAGACATTCATTAATCTTGTACTGTAAGATAAAAAATGATAAAATTGCATGCTAGTTTCTGCAAAAAAAAAGAATGTCAATTTTTCTCATAATATGAATGTCTACATGTGTTTTTATGAGGAAAACATGAAATGTATTTAATTTGAGAAAAACAGAATGATTTCTATAATTTTAGGTGGATGCATTGACAAAAAGTACTGCTAATGTAACATGCACCATATGGAAATGATGGGTATCATTTTTAATAGAAATAATGCAAAGGCCTACATAATTATTTAATAATGGGAAGGCCTACATATTTATCATTTAATAATGGGAAGCCCTACATAATTATTTAATAATGGGAAGCCCTACATAATTATTTACTACAGAAGCTGCGATTTCGATGTCTTTGTGTTGTACAGCTAAAATCACGTTGTGAATGTATTACAAAAACGGTCAGGTTTGGGAAATTACTTGTATTTCACACAGACAACTATATATGCCTAGATTTAAATCCTAATACAAACATTTTTACATCTTTCTATGAATATCGTACATTTATATTGAAACACAATCTGTGTGCATCTGTTATTAATAAGTAATTAATTAACTGGCACAAAAGTTACTCTTTCAAGTTATTGTGCAAGATGATTAGCCAAATTGTACTCTCTTTGAAGAAAGATATTTGTGCATTTGAATTACAGATCTATAGGATTATAGTTGAAGTCTTGAACTTATGATATACAATTGCATCTGATTAAATACAACATTAAATAAAGCTCTACATACATACAAAGTTTGACCCTGCATAGCAAGATGAACAAGAAATTCTTTAAAAAAATAATTGTAGGGACCTGAGGTTTCTTCAAACACATATTTTATTTTCCAAATATTCAAATAATGCTTTATGTTACATCTATACCTCCAATGTACCACTGTGAGTGTGTGATTTAACAAACCTAATACATGTTACCTCATGATTAGGCATGCCTAATTACAGGTCTTAAACCAAGCAATGAGAAGCCCTTTTATATTCTTTGTCATGAACATGAAATTTCTATTTCCATTACAACAAACTAATTGTAGCACGCATAATATTTGGATTATTACACTTTTAGACTGGTCAGTTTGTGAGAAGTTGAATATCTAATGTTCTAATACAGTGTTTTCTTTTATCACTTGTATATCGTCTCAAATCTTTATACACTTAGGCTATATAATTTTTTGAAGGAAATCTCTATGGGATAATATTATGCTCCAGGTGTGCTTTAGTTATGGTCCCCTATCAAACCATGACAGTCATGGTTGAGTGGCTCCCAAGGTCATGCAGTGATGGAGCTACTGAGCATAAAGAGGGGCAAATATATACTTGATTTGTAAATTGTAGTCACAGTTACCTTCACCGTAGCATGAGTACCCTCCTAATATTGGAGGTAAATTTAGAGGGTACTCCTGCTATAGGGAAAGTATACCTGCAAGGCCAACTTCCTAGTGGCCCCCTCCAGAAACTCAAGAAGCTCCACCACTGCAGTACACATAAATTGATGACAAATATCACTTGGCTGATTCTTTTTGCCCCTTTAGTTAGGGACCTCCACCGTAAAATATTTCCTCATTTGGAGCTTATAACACAGATCTGAGATGGTCCCTACAAAAAAATCATAAGCGTCTGATTTCATCTATTAGAGTCTGTCACTTTGATATAGAAAAATAGTGGACTGGTGCACTGTGAAAACTGCACTTCTTGTTATCATGCTGATGATTTGTCATGATCATAACCAATACATTCAATGTTAATTTGATTTAAGGAGACTTATCCCGCTTGTTGGAAACAGCCAAACAAAAGGATTATGCATCTGATTTTCGCTCTTAAATCAGTTATGGCAAGTCAAATAGCCTTCTGTTGATCATGACTAATCATACAGCCTTTATGTTTCCCATGTTGAAAGTAGAGAAGATGACACTTCATCGGCTATCATGAGTCGCAAAATGCATTTTTCAAAGTGACTGACTGTAAGCGATTCGCTCATAAATATTTCTGCACTAAACAGGAAAATTTTTTTTTTCTAAGCTCCCAGCAAGATATATCACAAAATCTAGGTAAATCTTTGACATTTTACTGGATTGAATAACAGATAAGATTGACTGGGATACTGTGTAGGGTCAACTATTTCTTTAAAAAGCATATAACCATTTCACCGGAATATTTTGTACAGAAGCAAGATGAAGTTTCTTGTCTTTTTTACACCAATGCTTTTAGGGTGTAGAAGTCACAATTATTAGACTTTCATACATGTTTGGTATAATGAAGAGTTACAAGAAACAACCTTGAACAACTAAATTGTCAAGTCTGTTTGATTGTTAGCCAAAAATTATATCATAGGGTATACAGCTGCACTGACTCTCAACGGATGAGACAGCAATTGTTCAGTATCATGAATGTGAATTATCACACCCATACAAAATTTTAAAACACCTGACAGGAACCATCAAACTGTCTTAAGGGAATTATTGTCCTTGCCATTATGCACTCAATCAAAGTTTGGGAATTGACAAAGGCTGCCAGATCACATGATAGGCCCGTCAGTCCTTTTGTCTGTAGCAGCAGCTATTAGAACTAAACAGACTCACCTATATTGTCTCAGTTTTGCAGTCAATCATTTTTTTCTGTAACAGCAGCTACAGTACAACCCCCGTAAATTTGCAAAGCAGATGCTCACACGTGAACTTCCATGCACTTCCATGCACTTCCATGCATGTCCATGCACTACCATGCACTTCCATGCAATTTCATGCACTACATGCAATTTCATGCACTTCCATGCACTTCCATGCACTTCCATGCACTTCCATGCACTTCCATTCACTTCCATGCACTTCCATGCACTTCCATGCACATCCATTCACTTCCATTCACTTCCATTCACTTCCATTCACTTCCATGCACTTCCATGCACTTCCATCCACTTCCATTCACTTCCATTCACTTCCATCCACTTCCATGCACTTCCATGCACTTCCATGCACTTCCATGCTCTTCCATTCACTTCCATGCACTTCCATGCACTTCCATGCACTTCCATGCACTTCCATTCACTTCCATCCACTTCCATTCACTTCCATTCACTTCCATTCACTTCCATTCACTTCCATCCACTTCCATTCACTTCCATCCACTTCCATTCACTTCCATCCACTTCCATCCACCTCCATTCACTTCCATTCACTTCCATTCACTTCCATTCACTTCCATGCACTTCCATGCAACTTCCATGCACTTTCATGCACTTCCATGCACGTCCATGCACTTCCATGCACGTCCATGCACTTCCATGCACTTCCATGCACGTCCATGCACTTCCATGCACTTCCATGCACTTCCATGCACTTCCATGCACTTCCATGCACTTCCATGCACTTCCATGCACTTCCATGCCTTTGCACTCCCCAGCCCTCCATTCCACTCACTTATCAGTAAAATTGTAGCTTTTAATTTCCGTGGATAAATTAAAATGTATCTTTCAAAACGGTTTTAACTTGAACATAGCAATGACATTAAGGATAAAGCAGTGCTTTGGACAAAATTTTAAAAATTCAGGTAATCTAAAGTGATTTACTTTTAAAGTGAGCAGGTATGGCATGGAAGGGTGGGGGTAGATCTGAAGGGCTTTGAAGGGTGAGCATCGTCCTGAGGCCATGGGATTTAGAAAAAAGCTTGTACTGTACTAGAAGTAAACTGACTCACCTGTATTGTGTCAGTTGAGGAAGCAATTTCAAGGCGACATAGTGCATGTCGATATAAAGATCATAACTTTTATATGTAAATAATGAGCGCACCTACATTGATTATTTGACAATGCTAATTATGATAAAGATACAGTAATGATATAATGCTTTATGGCATCTCTCGTAAATCAAGCTCAAAGAAGCCTCAGCTCATAAATTACTCAAGGCACATATTGAAGCAATTTCTCCGTTTCATCAAACTATAAAAACAATAATTTAGGTAAGTTTCCTATCCCTACAGATTGTCAATTCATTATAAGTTACAGGAATTCACGTTGCAGTAGACTTTTTGAGCCAAGAACCAAGCAATTTGGACTGTATGTGATATATGGTAGAAAGCTACTCATGTGTGCCTAATATCCAGTAATTTTGTACACACAAAGAATCTGTCGAAATAAAATCGTTTCTATCAGTTATTTGTTCAGTTTAGGAAGCCAAAACAATCGGAAATTGTGAAATTCTGTATATCACGTGTGGCCTGCTTATCACCTTGCATAAGCAGTGGTTGACCAAGCCCATATTTATTCATATCAAACCACATTTTGTGACTATCAAAAAACCAAATCCATCAATCAATGAATAAATCCATAAATCAAAATCAATTTATCAAAATTAATTAATCATAATCAATGAATCAATCTGTCTATCATCAGTCAATAAACCAATCTTTCAATCAATTATTCAATCTATCTACCTATCTACCTATCTATCTATACGGTCATGTGTCATGCGTCATGAACTGGTCCACTGAAAGGGTGGAGCCGTTACTGGAATTTTCAAAACAGAATGTTTAAGAGAACATTTCTATTATATCTTAAACGATTTTTTCAACATATTTAATACCACTGGAAAGAAAATATTCTCTAGTTTACAGAACTGTTGTCAGTTAAAAAAAATCTTTACCCATTAAAAAGTTATTTAGTAGTAAGTGGAGGCATGTCAGGAAGTTTCAGGGGTGGAGCCAGAGTCGGATTGGCGGAGTCGGATTGGCGATATTATGAAATGAAGAAATCTATCCCCTCTACACCATCCTGATCGTGTTTTACTTTGCTAAACAGTTATTTTAGTTCTTCTGCACCATTCAGATATGTTATTTGGAGAATGCTGTGCACTTCAAATATAAAACTATGCAAATTGCACTTTAAAAGTTTGGCATTAATCTACATGGAACACTTTATAAAATGTTGTATTTGATGAACCTGAAACATCTACATACACATTTAGTAGCAAAAGCCCGGCTTGCTGCCATTCAGAAGAGATGCAAAATGGAGGCCCCTTGTATCAGAGTCTTTCATGGGCAAGTTAAAGATCCCTCACATGGGTTCAATGTGTAACATGTTGCAGATTCCCTTCCTTCCTTCTGTATCGTATATCAAGCCTTGCGAGAGGCCAAAATAGGCTTTAGAGGGCTGGACATGTGAAATCTATCATTTATTTCTCTATCTATTCGTCTCATGGATTCTAATTCATAACCAATTTGATCCACTGACTAGCTCTCATCCTGAAGGGGACATTTGTCAAATTTATGACAAGCTAATTTTAAGGTGGTTCGCTACTCATGGACCAGCAATGGCGGCGTCACCATGGCAACAGCTGCCTGCTGAGCTCTGTGAGCTGCTTTTTTGGAATTTTATAATTCCATGCGACGGCCGCTTCATTTGCCATTTGCGCCACTTCTATTAGGGTTAGAGACTTCTGGTTTAAAGCATTAGATGCGCTATGAAGAGGACTACATACAGCCGGAGTTTCAGCTTGATACTCAGAACAGAATATTTCTACAGACAATTTTCGGCACGCAGGTCTAATTTCTCAAAAATGACTTTGAGATACAAATAAATTTTTATATCAAAATCCATTGCGGTAAGAAACCTTCTCTTATGCTTTTTATTGTTCCTTACAACATTTGGAAATAAATAACAAAGAAATGAGAAATCCTATCTAGCCAATTTTTTTTAGCGCCATGGTTTATGAAAAAAGTTAAAATTGTCAAAATCAATATTTTTATTCCGAGCCCCTTGGAAAGCCATTTATCCTAAATATATCTCTTTGAAATTGTTATCAGCTTTTCCATGAAAGTATCTTCTTTAATTTCATGCTTCATTGCATAATATGGCATGCATGACCACTGAATGGCAGGGCAAACTTCACAGTAAAAAAAATAAGAAAAAAATTGAGTTTTTCAGATGTGCTTGGACTGACTTTCTTGTACATAACCTCAAATATTTTGAAACAAAGGCTGGTTGCAACCACTTTTTTTTACATATCCTTGCTATAAACTATATTTTGGATCATTCTAAACCATTTTTGAGAAATCCTATCTTAGAAAGTTCACGAGTATCGAGCCACCTTAAGTAATAAAAAAGGTAAAGGCGTTCTGCTGAAAAGTATCAATTTCGAGAAAATGCCTGTCAAAAACAATCAAATCTTCATATTTCAATGGACATGAGAGGTACAGAAATGCCCACATCTCGAAAAAGTAAACAAGATAATGAAGTTCTGTTTGAAGCCCTGTGTAGTGCTGTGTTTTTGTGATTATATATATTACAAAATTAAAAATTGGATATTTTTTACCCGTAACGCAAAATGGACCAGTTCATGACGCATGACCATCTACCTATCTACCTATCTATCTATCTATCTATCTATCTATCTATCTATCTATCTATCTATCTATCTATCTATATATCTATATATCTATCTATCTATCTATCTATCTATCTATCTGTCCATCTAGATCTATCGATCTATCTGTCCATCTATCTATCTATCTATCTATCTATCTATCTATCTATCTATCTATCTATCTTTTTATCCATCTTTTTTTCTATCAATCTTTCTATCTTTCTATCTATCTAGATAATTCTATCTAGCTGTGTAGCTGTGTATCTATCTATCTATCTATTTCTATATATTTATCTATTATTGTCTATCTCTATTTATTTTCTATCCGTCCATATGGATATAATTTTTATTGGAATTTTCTCAAAAGCTCCACTAAATGTGGTCTGCAATGTTCAAATATGGTATATGTTGACCAGTCAAGTTCCTAATCCAAATGTGCATTACATTACATCATTGACCAATTACGATCAACACCAATATCAGAAAGGATTTAAATTCACACTTATACTTTGTCTTTGACACTTGGTTTGTCAGTTTTGGTTGACAGCTTGATTTGTTTATATCTGTGTACAACAGCTGAAATTACTTATTGGAATGTACTGTGTTACTGCCACGTATCATGTAGAGTTCCATACGCCGATGACACATCATGTAATAAATATTTCTATTTGCAATTACTCATTTATTTTCCAGTCTTGAACCCAGTGCTTAGTGGGTATTGTTTCTAAATTAATATGCCCTATTACCAGGCTTAAAATTATGACATTTTACTGGATAGTTTTAGTCTAGTATTGAAAATAGAATTTTGCAAAAGATCATATCAATGGAAATCAGCAAGTCCACTTCAACGCGAACTGTAATATGGTATGATATGATTGTACGCATGTATTTGGGTTTATCATATTGTCAAGCAACAAGAAGCTGGGAGTTAACTGACCGCTTCGGATGTTGATGCCCTGTTAGAAACAGTTCAGTAAATAGCCAGTCAGAAACATATACTTTTTGTAGTATTTTTTAAAATAATTATTACTTATATATTTAGTTCAGCAGGTATATAAATTTGTAGGTAGGTACCTCCTCTTTGAGAAATTGAGATCTAACATTAATTTCTGTAAGTATGTTAGATTCTAACTGAAGGGAGTCACATCAGTCGTGAGCAGTATTCAAAGAAATGTCTGATGTCATGAAGACATTCACTCAGTGCTGCTTTTCCTTTTTCGAAAACCAAAACACCTGAGACTCCATTTTGAGGATCATTTTACCTGTCTCACAAAGTGTTACACCTTTAACAAAAAGATGATTCTACAAGGTAAACAGTAACACTGGAACTTCTTAACCGGACATTGGGCTTGAGCCGTTCCATTCATATTTTGGTTCCAAAAACTACATTTTTTTAGTAGAATGCGCACAGATGCAACCTGCTCAGCGGGTCAGTCATATAAATTGCGCATTTATACATAGAAGCATGAAACTTCGGACACAGACTTTTACAAACCAACGTAGATGGGGAGCCATCTAAGATTTAGTTTAGGTGGCTATTGGCGGCCAATTTCCAAAATGGCAGTCAATTTTTCCATTTTGCTGCTTTCTGTGTACATCCTACAAATATAATTCACGTAGATATTTGATATTCTTCCTCAGGTATTCAGAACACAACTATAACATTTCTTGGTAGCCTGAACTAATTTCAGGCTTGTTAGAATCCATTTTAGTAGAAATATTGATCGAAATACTGAATTTTCTCCATTTCCTATGGCAACGCCAATTTTTTAAAATTAATCTCAAAATAAGTTACATATTTGAATCCCTTGCAAGAGAGCTTTCAAGTTTGTACCCGCATTAATGTGTTTCCTAAATTTGGTATGAAAATAGAAAAACTTAAAAATAAAATGTTTTGAAGATTTCCGTTTTTAAGTTCATTTTGACAACCAATTTATTGAGACTATTGTTACCATTCAGTAGATAGCTGAAGATAGATTCAAGGAAACTATGGGAAACCGTGGAAATGCTGCAATTCTTCAACAGTTATAACGAAATGGACCATGACAACCCTGTCTACAAGTGGACTGCTCTTGCATTGCCAGAACATAATATATGCTGTCTTGTGTTGCCACCTAGTGACTAGTGTGCTATTCAGCGAGCTCCTGCGAGCGTCCACCAACTTTCAACCAGAGGAACACACACAATTTTGTCTGGAAGACACCGGGGCTGTTTCTGAGTGTGCTGATGGCCTTGTCTACTTCCTTAGAGAATGTGATTGCCGAGTCTGACTCTGGTATACATCAATGTTGAATAGAAATTTTATGAATGTGCAATGAAATTGGAACTATTTCTTGGGACAGCAATACTGTAACATAGGAAATCAACTTTTCTGCCAGGTGACAGCAGCATGCAGTTCTCAGTTTCACCAGACTGATGACAACCCTAAAGATGCTCAGTTCAATCCAGAAATCAAGTTATAACGTTTTGTAGATCTGTCGAAGAAACAATGAGCACTATTGTCATATAGTTAAACTACAGGCACTTCACAGAAAGCTAGAAAATGGCTGTCATGGTCAAAACAGGTCTAATCTGACGTGATTCCCTATCTATATATATTCTTTAAGATGTTTTTGAACTGTGTGCCCAATTTCATGCTTTATGTATAAATGCATAATCACTTCCCTGTTCATGACAAATCTGCCCCGCCAGCTGGTCCACATGCTGTGTTAAAAATCCAGTGGCCTTTTTCTGGCAAATCTGGTAGAGGTTTAAAAGAGTGTGCCATATGACTAACAAATTTCAAAAAGAGCTACAAAACCAGTGGATTTATTATTTTTTTGTAGGCCATATATAGATGCATTAAACATGCTTCACGTGACTGAAAGCTTTTTTTTTGACATGTGGCTTTGACTTTAACTTACACACATCTCTTTGTAACATAAGATGCCTGTGATGTGTGCTTCATCCTCTATAATGAGCCACAGTTTGGGTCATTTCTTTTTAATCTATACATTCCCTTAATGCTGCATTACATGTATGTCATTGTCCTTACACCTTTCACTGAAAAAAAAATTGTGTGAAACAAACAAAATGAACGTCGAACACGGTAGCTCATGTCTGTCTAAAATTTTGTGTAAATTCAGGCAAAAGTAAGTGTATTTTTGGCAATTCTTTGATCAAATCATGCAAAAAATGATCAAGATTGACAATTTCCTTGTCTATTTCACATAAAAGACTTGCCTGATGAAAAAAACTAAATTTTGGACGGACACCAGCTAATGTCCACCATGGAACCACCGAGATGGAAACAATATTTTGAAGAAAATATCGAGCAACACAGGTATATTGGAAGGAATTATGTTTAGTATGTATATAGGGTGATGTATGGCAAAGTTGTCCCTAAAACTTGTGCAAGCATTGTTATGACTTTCTATGAGGGAATTTATATATATATTTGTATTGACGCATGCACATTTAATTAAATTATCAATTACCTGGTACTAAAGATGCTCTTTCAAGCTATTGTACAGGATGATTAACCCCATTGTGCTCACTTTGAAGCCAGGTATATGTTGCATGTGAATTGCAGATCTATAGGATTAGCCTGTGTGGCCTGTGACCTGTCCCTGAAGATATCAAAGCTTTGACCTTGCTTGGCCATATGAAAATAATTATAAGCATTAGGTCTCAGCAATAAACAGTCCACTCTACAAATGTTTGTATAAGACAGACAAAACAAACGTTATGCTGTTGCTACAAGCTAAGTTTTACCACAAAAAAGCTTGGCTTTGGGGGAACCGGGCACATTGGAACGCTTTTAACGTCTGCTAATTTTGCTCAATGCTGAAAGTACTGAGCAACTCAGAAGTTTGCATGAATATAACCAATACTAGTGAGCTTAAATGCAAGGCATAATAAATTAGACTGCACCTACCCTTTTTCAGCCAGACAGCAAAATGTGAGTCATAATCATGACTGTCTCAATGTGCCCCGACGGGGCACATTGGGACATCAATTAAAAAGTCATTTTAACACTCTATGTGCAATAGATATTACATATAAGTAGTGTGTAAGACTATATACAGTGCATTAACACCTTGTAGTGTCAATAGTTAATGACTTTAAACAGTTTTAAACATTTAACATAAACTGTCCTGGGTGCGGAAATCCAAATAAGTAACAGACAGTGCATTGCGATAAATTTGTTCACAGAGCATGGTAATCCACTATGCCTCTATTCACTGTGGCCTAAATACCTATTATTATCATTCTAGGGGGCATTGTCTGGCCATTAACGCCCAGTTCGCGGGCGTTAATTATACAATAACATTTTTTTGGAGGGCATTATGGCGTATTAATCAGTTATGGCCAGAGGGCAGAAATCATTAACTTAATGCCCGAGCCGCCAGGCGAGGGCATTAAATGATTTCTGCCCGAGGGCCATAACTGATTAATACGCCATAATGACCGACAAATAAAATGTTATTATCATTATTATATACTGTAAAAAATGTTTAAAATTCCCAAATTTCATATAATATTCTGAATTTATCATCCATCACGGTTTGCCTTCTATACTATTATTAACTGCGGCATAAATAAAAGGTTTTTAAAAAGACAAGACCTGGTTATCTGAAAAAAAAACAAAAAAAAACATTGTAGGCCTATGTACTACACCAATGTTGACGACATCTAAATTTGCCAGGACAGCTGATTTTTCAATTCACAAACCAGAGCCTGACAGGTCTTAGATGCAGCACTGAAATTTTGAGAATTAGTGCCACGCATAATGCACCAAAGTTAGCATGTGTGTAACTGATCCTTTCCATTTTCCATCCCCTGGCCTGGACTTAACAACAGTTGCAACAGGCCATGGTGAATTCTGCTTTCTCCCGAAAATCAGAGAAAAATCGCCGATTTTGCAGCATAAATAATCGTCCTGTTAGTGTCACACATCTGTGAGCAGTAGAATTTCAATTATTATTTGTTCCTATAACTATTTTTGTGATCGTTTGGTGCCGTGTGACATGTGTCAACTCTTCCCATGCAACGTGGAGTCTGCAGTTTACCAGGAAAGTGGTGTGGCCTGGAAGTCCGTTTTCATCGCGTCATTGTGCCAGATCCAACATTGTAGAAGCCTGTACTTTGGCGTAATGACAAACGGGTTATCAATGCACTATTCAGATTGACTGACAGTTGGATACATCCTGAGATAAGAAAGTTTGTCGATCATACTGCGAAGATCCTGCTGTCAGAAGACTCAGAACTGGATCAAAAGTGAAGTGACGTCACCTCCCTACTGTTTCTATGACGTCATGTTAGGTGACGTCACGATGCCATAGTACACAAGAGGGCACCACTTGCCCATGTGTTAATCAGATTATGGCCCCCATGTGTTAACGAGATTATGGCCCTCCATGAATTATGGCATATGAAGGCCCTGGAAAAAACAGTTAACGGCCTACTTAATTCATGGCCAAGTATATAATAATGGCCGTTAACGCCCGCGAAAGCGCCCCCTGGTGTATTTTATAGATCGTGACGTCATCCGAAATGACGTCATGGGGATGTTGTTTACTTCTGAGTTCAGTTTTCTGTCGTTTTCTTGGCTAAATCAGCCAAAAATCGTCCGATTTGAAAAATTTAAAGACCTACACATATGAATCCAGGCCTGAGAAGTTGATTCCTGTACTCGGATTTCCTCTAGCTTTAATAATAAGGGCGTAAACACGAAAAAACGGCGCGGGCGGTTAATGAATCCAGGAGAAAAGGTAACTTTCTTCTTGGATATGGATTGTGTTTAAAAATGATAATAATGATAAACATTTTGTTGTCGGGCATTATGGGGTATTAATCAGTTATGGCCCTCGGGCAGAAATCATTTAATGCCCTCGCCTGGCGGCTCGGGCATTAAGTTAATGATTTCTGCCCTCAGGCCATAATTGATTAATACCCCATAATGCCCTCCAAAAAAACGTTATTGACCAATTGTGTACAATTCTGAAGTTTTCAAATCCTTCAACAGTTTTTTTCTGGCGGGATTTCAATAATTGTTTATGGTTTCTACAAAGAAACTCATTGAAACAACCAACAGGCAACAATGCAACACTCAACAATCAATTCAATTGCTTTAAGAGATCTCAAACTGTTAATTAGGTCTTTCACATCGGAGGAGAGCTAATGGTTTTGTTACAACTTCACAAAACAATGTATCTTGTGGACAGGGTAAGCTTAACAAGCTTACACCGAGAAGTGAGGATGCATAATATTGTTTCAACACAGTTTTCAATTTACAGTGTATATTTAGTTATTTCAGGGTCTGAGCAAGTTTGAGGTGTCATATTAATTTTTGTTTGTTAGATTCTGACCAGAGGGAGTTACATTAGGCGTGAGCAGTATTCTAAGACATGTCAAATGTCATGAAGACATTCACTCAGTGCTGCTTTTCTTTTTCGAAAACCAAAACACCTGAGACTCAATTTTCAGGATCATTTTACCTGTGTCACCAGGTTTACACCTTCAACAAAAACCAGTTGTCTTGACGTAAGAGGGAATAAAATACATAAATATTATGAAAGCCGAAGATCCATCCTGCTTAAAACATTTGCAGACATTTATTAATCTAATACACTCTAAAAAATTTCAGACAAAATTGGTTTTTTAGATTCAAAATGGTTTTTTGAAAAACCAAATTTCAATGCAAAAAACCAACATGGATTTTTTTAAAAATCCATGTTGGTTTTGCATTGAAATTTGGTTTTTCAAAAAACCATTTTGAATCTAAAAAACCTATTTTGTCCCGACATTTTTTAGAGTGTACTGTAAGTTGAAACATGAGTGAATTGCATGCTATTTTCTACAAAAAAGAGAATTTTTTCTCATAATATGAATGTCTATGTATTTTTAGCAGGAAGACATGAAATGTATTTTAAAACTTGAGAAAAACAAAACAATTTTTATAATTTTAGGTGGATACATTGACAAAAAGTACTGCTAATGTAACATGCACCATTATGGAAAATTAATGATGGGTATTGTTTTTAATGGAAATAACGGAAAGGCCTACATAATTATTTATGAGAAGCTGTGATTTCGATGTCTTTGTGTTGTGCAGCTGAAATTGCATTGTGAATATATAATTATAAAAACGGTCTGGGAAATTAGGCCACACATAATTGATCTTTAGCTTCTCGGATCCTCTCAAGCCACTTTTTCTAGGCTCGGTCTGTAGTACCAAAAAAAAAAAGTGAAAAAAATTTTCTTTTTCAATTTTTTTTTCCATCTGCACGAAATCTATTGTGTCGGCGGGTCCGCGAAGCTAAGAATCAATTATGTGTGGCCTTACTTGTATTTCATACCTTTAGACAAGTATGGCTAGGATTAGATCCAAATATGAGCATTGTTTCATCTTTCTATGAACACAGTATATTTATATTGAAGCACTATCTGCGTGCATCTATTATTTATAAGTTATTAATTAACTGGCACAGAAGTTACTCTTTCAAGTTATTGTACAAGACGATTAGCCCTATTGAGCTCACTCTGAATATGTTGAGTGTGATCTGTAGGATTAGTGGGTGTGGCCTGAACGGTACCTCAGGATATCAAGCATTTGACCCGGCATTGCCTGATGAAAAAAATCATAAACGATTCCCTAATAAATATCTTGGCACTCATTAGACAGGAAAACATAAACGTTTTTTTTTCTGAGATCCCTGCAACATATATCACAAAATCTTGGTAAACCGTTGACATTTTACTAGTTTGAAAGACAGACCGGGATACTGTGTACTAGTGTGTGGGATCAACTATTTCTTTATAAAAAGAAGTAAAACCATTTCAGAGAAAATTTAAAGTTTGTTGTCTTTTTTTACACCAACGCTTTTAGGGTGTAGAAGTCACAATTATTCATACATTTTTGGTATAACGAAGAGTTACAAGAAACAACCTTGAACAACTAAATCGTCAAATCTGTTTGATTGTTAGCCAAAAATTATGTTATAGGGTATACAGCTGCAGTGCACTGACTCTCGCCGGACAAGACAACAATTGTTAAGTCTGATGAATGTGAATTATCACACCAACATAAAATTATAAAGCACTTGACATGAACCATCAAGCTGTCTTAACGGAATTATTGTCCTTGCCATTATGCACTCAATCAAAGTGTGAGATTTGACAAAGGCTGCCAGATCACATGATAGGGCTGTCAGTCCTTCTGTCTGTAGCAGCAGCTACAGTACAAAACAATTAATTTTCAAAGTACCGTAATATGGGGTGAATCGGGACACTTGGGTGAATCGGGACAGAACAGGAATGTGTTTTATTTCTTAAAGTACAAGTACTTCTATTTAACCCAGGTCCGTAATTTTTGGCACAATTTTAGCATACAGGGTTGCGTATATTGTGGTCGAGTTTTATCATTCTAACTGCAGGCAGTGAGGAGCTACAGCACTTTAAACTTGGCCGTGCAGAAACTTAATTTTTGACAGGTGGTCAAACTTTGCTCATATCACAAAAAGCATAAATATTAGAGCCACAAAAATAGCAGGAAACTTTTATAACCTATATTTGGCAAATTAAGGGACCAGAAGAGTTGACTAGATGTGGGATTTTGTATGTTTGGTCGTGGGTTCAGATCGAGGGCAATGACAAAGTATTGGAATCAACAAAAATAACCCTACTAATTTTCATTTGAGTATAAAAGCATGGCTTTTTCAAGGAATATTATTGAAATAGTCATCACTGATACTGGATTTAGTTCAGAATTACTTATATATGGCGTAATTGAATGAAAAATAAACATTTTAATAATTTTGTGTAATTTATCATATTTTCAAAAATATGCAAATTCTACATATAATTGAGGTCAGAATTTTTTTTTTTAATGTCAAACATATTTTCTATTGTTAATTCACATGTAGCAATCACCTAAACACGGCAGGAAGTATTATTTTATAGAAATAGAGGACTGTCCCGATTCACCCCAAAATAAGGGGTGAATTGGGACAGTGGTTTTTCATCAATAAATCATTGAAAATTAAAGACATCTTTTAATGCTCCTAGGGATAGTTGGACCTTAAGTTCGGACATAAATAGGCACCATATTTTGATTGATAAGATTATTTGTGACCATGCTATGCTAGAAAACCCCTCAATTCTGTCCCGATTCACCCCATATTACGGTAGATGTTCAGGCCTGAACACCCCAACACTTTCATGCACTTCCAATACCTCGCACTCCCCAACCCTCCCTTCCACTCTCTCACTTATGGCCTGGTGCAGATAAGAGCGTGGCAAAGAGGTGAAAGATAAAAGTGTTGTTTATGCACTTAATCTTGCTGCAAAATGTAGCTAGCTATGTAGTGATTAAATCCAACAAACTCAGCGTTAAGCTGTGACAACAATTACGTCTTCTCCTACATTTTCATCAAGGGCTCAGAATTCTCCTGATTCTCTGTCTCTATTGAGATAAATATTTTCAGTCTAAAAAGTGATCAAACACATCAAAGGCTATTTTTGAGTAGCCAGCGGCAAAACTGCATCACTGGTTCAGGCCAGAGAGCTGCACGGGGCAAGCAGAAGTGTTAGACAGAAGGTGTTAGGGTCTGGGATAATCAACAGTCTTTTGGCGTCAACTGTAAATACAAAAGTGAAGGGACATCTTTTCTTGTGATAATGAACTGAGTCACTCTAAAGGAAAGATACAGTAATGATGAATTGTTAGCAGCATGTCTGAGTGGGACTGTGCGTTAGGGTTTGGACAACTTTTTGGCTTCATTTGCGACTTGGCACTCTGATTGCCACTCCTTGATGTGTACACAAAGTATCAAAAATCAATTGCTGTTTCAGAACTTCCATGGCTGCAATTAAGCACCCTGGCCTTTGACAAGATGTTGCATATTATTATCAAAACTAAAGGCTCTGTCACACCTTGCCGTTTAAGATAGCGTGTTTTTAACGTGCTTAACACGCTGGTATACGTTTTGTGTGAGTTAAACACGTTATGGATAAGTCTTACAAACGTTTTAAACACGTTGATACACGTTGAAACACGTTGTCATGCGTCAAGAGAGCTAAACAGTTTTGAACATGTTAAAAAAATATTGACATACAGCAGCGTGTTGATTATAAGGCCGGGCACTTTATAAATAAGTTATTCATAAGTTAGGGGGTCGTTGGTCATAAGTTGAGATTGTTCCCTGTTCGTTTCTCATTCGTCCTACACGTTTTTCACACGTTTTTCATAAGTTATTTACGTTTTTCGGTCGTTTCTAACACATTCATTTTTATCATATTTTATGAAAGCTGTTGAGAGGGGAAGCATAAGTTATGCACAAGTTTCATGTAAGTTTTATGTACGTTTTATACACACATTCAACTCATTATATACACGTTTTCAACTCGTTTTAGGCACGTTTTCAACTCGTTTAACACACGTCCTGGGGGCGACATAGCTCCTAGTAAGCTCTTGAAAAACGTTGCTAGGAAGTTACATGGACGTACCTCAGGTCGTCAAGGTGTGACAGCCACATAAGGGTTTTACATCAGCAAAAGTTTGCATGTCACGCTAAAATGCTAAAAATGATCATTTACTGTCTGTTCAAGAGTCCATATATTTTGAACCGGTGATTTGATTTTGCTGAAATTTTTAACATTTATTGACATGGCTACTCACAACAAAATATGGTACTATAGGCTGATACACACTTAATTGTGTGTGGTTTATAGCAGATAGAAGACTGGCTTCACCTGAAATAAGCAAAAAATCGCACCAGGCCTTATCAGTAAAGCTGTAGATCTGTTAATTTCCATGGATAAATGAAAATGTATCATTCAAATGGCTTTAAACTTGAAAATAGCAATGACATTTAAAGGAAAAAGCAGTGATTTGGGCAAAATTAAAAAAATTCAGGTAATTAAAAGCGATTTATTTTTAGAGTGAGCAGGGATGGTGTGGAAGGGTGAGATCTGAAGGGCTTCGAAGGTTGAGCATCTTCCTGAGGGAATGGGATTTAGGGATATTTTATGGCTTGCACTGACAGTACTGTACTTGAAGTAAGCTGACTCACTTATATATTGTGTCAGCTCAGGAAGCAATTTCAAGCGAGGCGACATAGTGCATGTCGATATAAAAGAAAGATCATAACTTTTATATGTAAATAATGAGCGCACTTACATTGATTATTTGGCAATGCTAATTATGATATTTATATGTATACAATAATGATATATTGCTTTATGGCATCTCTCGTAAATCAAGCTCAAAGAAGCCTCAGCTCATAAATTACTCAAGGCACATATTGAAGCAATTCCTCCTGTTTCATCAAACTATAAAAACAGTAATTTGGATAAGTTTAATCAATTCCTATCCCTGCAGATAGTCAATTCATTATAATAGTGTGTAATAATAATATAGTATGATTTTATATAGCGCCCATTCCAGATAAATCTGCTTGTAAACCCGCGCTCACCATGCTGAACGGCAATCATACCAATCGTTATAAGTTAAGGTAACATGATATGACTTAATGCATGTATTTAGGTTTATATTAACACTTCTGTAAACCAATCAAAAGCATGTATTTCACTGCAATAAATTCCATATTCTTTGTTGTTCACTTATTGTCTCGTGTTTGACTGTTGAAGTGTTTTACTCATGAATGGTATAAGCCGATTATTCGCCATGAGATCAGGAATTTGTGTTTATCACACCTTTGGCTAAAGCCCTCGGGTGATAAATCACGTACATGTGTCTCCTCTCCCGTGGTGAATAACCTATACTTATCATATTGTCAAGTCATAAGAAGCTTGGAGCCAACCAACAGCTTTGCCAGTAACTGTTATTATCGTTTTCATAGCTACATGTTTTTCAAGTTTGCAATTTACTTCATTCCTAAACAGTGATGTCAGAGATTAAGTTGAAAATTTTGTTTATTACAAGCACAGATTTCAGGAAACTGACGAAGTGCATTGACACAAGGATGATGTATGTTTCACTTGTTCAGCTTGCCCTGGCTGAACGATGCTTCAATGAACTGTAACTGAACCGAACAGACCACTCAGCCTCAAAGGAGAGTTGCAATTACTGACAACGAAAGTTGTTTGAAATTGTGATGACTGGTGTCTTGTGAAAAACAGCAACACATTTTGTTTGGAAAACAATGAAATTCTTTTGGTGAGGTGCAACACTCTGCTTAGACATGCGTTGTTTGTTGTGGTTGTACACATACAGTAACATTGCCTGGTAGTTTTAAATTCCTTTGTCATAAACCGTGATGTCAAACTCGGAACTGATATGTCACAGATTGAAGATTAGACCAATCACATTGACAGATACCTGATGATGTCACGGTTTAACTGCAAAACGAAGTTTTCAAAAAAACACATAGCTATGAAAACGATAATAATGCCCCGTTACAAAACAGTTCAGTAAACAGCCAGTCACAAACAAATAATTTTTATAGTATTTTTTAAATTATTAATACTTAAATGTCTAGTTCAAGAGGTATATTAATTTAAAGTTAGTTAGGCACCTGCTCTTTGGGTTCTCACATTCATTTCTGTAAGTCGGACTCTAAACAGAGGGAGTTGCCTCAGGCGTGAGCAGTATTCTAAGAAATGTCAAATGTCATGAAAACATTCACTCAGCGCTGTTTTTCCTTCTGGAAAACAAAAACACCTGAGACTCAATTTTGAGGATCATTTTACCTGTTTCACAAAGGGTTACTCCTTTAACAAGAACAGTTATCAAAGGCATAAATATTAAGGAAGCCGAAGATCCATCTTGCTTAACATTTGAAGACATGTAATAATCTAATACTGTATGATAACACATGACTGAAATGCACGATATATTCCGCAAAAAGAGAAGTTTTCACAAAATAAATGTAAATATTTTTTCTCTTGCGAAAATATGAAGTGTATTTAATCAGGGCCTATTCATTGCAATTTCTAGCAAAATGAGTTGTTTAAATAACAATCATGTGCCTTAAATATGCCATTATGTGGACATGAAAAACAGAAATAATGGGTCTATTTAGAATGGAAATAATGGGTAGCCTACATATTAATATTTTATGTGTAGGTGTGATTTCTACCCTTGTGCTCTTCATTTCAAATTATTTTACTTCTTCCGTTGTATTAGATAGATAGGTAAGTACAGCCCTCTTGAGGGTTGATTGATGCAATTGGAAAGTTTGAGTGGGAGTTTCCAACATCGCCCAGCACAGACACTCATACAAAGAAAAAACTGGAGAAACCGAACAAGTTCCTCATTTCTGAAGCAATGACTTAAGGCAGATTTCACGAAAATGTGCTCACAGAGCATCTTAAACTGTCCCACCTTTTTTTATTATCTGTCTGTTGCTTCCTTAAGCACGTGAACCCATCATCAAGTAAATCAGCGAGCTAAAGAATAAATATCAATAAAAGAATCCATCAATATGCCGCTTTTTGCTCTTAAAAAATATTTTTTTGTTCTGTCATAAGGACAATAATGGACGGAAAAACTTACTGGTCATCTGACATGCCAACTTTGGCACTCTGTAGAATCAATAGAAAACACTTTAGCAAAACGTAATGATATGTGATAGATAAAATACACCTAAAATACTTGTTTGGCACCATTTGTAATTACCTTCATAACTATAAACTATTTTTAAAAAGGAAAAATAAGAGAGACTGCTAATGTAACTCCATTCCGTCTCACTGGACTCTGATGTTACATTAGCAACTTTTACATTGTAATTTCTCAGTGTTCTTGCTATCTAGGCAAATCTAAAATATGAAATTCTGAAATTTTATTGAAAAATGTGGATTATTTACCTATATAGATCACCGACAAAATAAACAACTTGGAGTGGTAGCTGTTTTTTCATTGCTAATGTAACTGCTAATGTAACTGCAAGATTAACATTGTCGCCATTGTGCTAATGTAACTTGTGGACGAAGTTGTGGTAAGTCATTTTGCAGAATTTCGTGAAATCTGCCTTAAACAAGAAACAGGATTCCAGCATAAAAGGAGACAATTTGAAAAATGCGCTGAAACAAAAATTGTATATGTCATTCGAAGTCAAATATGCCTTAGGGGTCAATCTTTTGAATATATACTGCAAACACTACATACCTGACCTAAAGCAATCAAATATTAATATCACAAACAAGATTTTTTGCATGGTATTGGGGACGTTTAAAAGTAGGTCAATGTCACCAAAGGTCAAATATCTCTATGAGACCTGTTAGTTCAATAATCCCTGTGAGTATGACATCCATAACTTCAGGTATTTGTGTGCAGAAAGCCAAAAACTTGTGGAGGTTCGGACACTGCAAAGACCCCAGTCCAATGGACTACATTCTTGTCAGATTATAGCCAAACACTTTGCTATAGAATAAGAGTGGACTGTGGCACTGTGAAAATGGCACTTCGTGACTCATGAAAGCCGATGAAGTGTCATCTTCTCTACTTTCAACATGGGGAACATAGAGGCTGTTTGATTAGTCATGATCAAGAGAAAGCCATTTGACTTCTCATAACGGATTTTAGAGTGAAAATCAGATGCATAATCCTTTCGTTTGGCTGTCACCAAGAAGTGGGATAAGTCTCCTTCAATCAAATTAACATTGAAAGTATTGGGTTTGATAATGACAAATCATCAGCATGATGACATACGAAGTGCCAATCAAGCCTCGTGAGCGCCCAGATAGGTAAAGATAGCGCAAATACTGATACAAAGAAAAAAATTAGTACACTAAAACAATCTGCCTCACTTTAGAGCAATGACTTAAAAAAGTATAAGAAACAGGATTCTATAGAATAAAATGACAATTTATATTTTGTATCCATTACTTTCTTTGCCTCTGTACTTGTGCAGACCCATGTGGCTCTGGAGTGTAGACATTTGGCAAATGGGTTTCATCACCATTATTGTTGCTTTATTACAAGAGTAATTATTCTACGTAATGTGAATGTTATGTTGCTACCGATTTACCGTATAACTCGCGCGACACAATTCCTCCATATTATGGAGTCCCTATAGACCTGAAAGATGCATAAAAGCCCATCTAGATACCACTTTAAAGCATTTGTTTTTTCATGCAAAATCACTAATTAATGCTGTACATTCACAGTATCATAGGTATATGGTATGCCTAGGAGGAATGTATAATTATTCTTCGCAGATTGAAGGTACATATTAAGATTACGTTTAGTTGTCAACCTCATAGGCGTACGGGACGCGCGATTTTTGGGGGGGCGAGCGGCATTTGCCCGAATTTCGAGATCTAAATTTAATACCATTTCAAATTAAATAGCCTGAAATCACTAATTTAAAATAGTTTTTACCTTATCATCTGCCCAAATTTTTTAGCCTTTTTGCCCGAATCTTACTGTTTCCCAAACTTTTGGGGGGGCGACCGCCCCCCCTGCCCCCCCTCCCATACGCCTATGGTCAACCTGCGAACTGCTATGGCTTCATAGTTGACAACTACCTGTTTATTAGGGTAGGTTGATTTTGCAAAAATTTCTGAATTTCAATTTTGGAAAAATTGGGATGGTGAGATTTTCATGTCAAAAGGCCATATCCAAAATCTCAGGTCTCTAACTCGTATACTTTTTTGAGGAAATCCATTTGAAGTTTTGAGTTTTTAGACATTTTTCACTAAGTTTGCCGATTCACAGTATAGAATAACTTAGTCAATTGAAAAGGTAAGACAATGAAACTGGTATGGTTGGACTTCATTTTGAATAACAACATCAGGCCAAATTTGAAGGCACATGTAATTTCACAATGAGATAACTTTTAAGTTTTAGATTGACTTGCCAATCAAAGCAAGACTATAGGTGTAAATGTAACTCCGTTGGCTGTTGAGATATCTGGCATTATTAGCAATCTTACTTTTAAAATAGCCACAGGAATCCTGAAGAGAATAATAGAAATGAAGAACCTGTAAATATTAAATCACCACAGGTATCAGGTTACCAGATTGGTCAGTGAGTCATTTCAGAATCAGGTTAAGTATCATAATGTCCTAAAGAAATAGAGAAAGAAATGGAATCCAGGGCATCATTCTATAACCTGGAACGAAGTTCAAATAGAACAACCACCTGATAGGAAATTGCATATATCTGTACTGGTGTGTGGATTGTAACATAAAACTTCCCTGTTTTGACAATTAAGGTAAGTAAAATTATTTTAGCACTTCTTTTCTGTTTTTACAGTTTTTAATGAAACTAAGGTGTTACAGGCGATTTCATTAGTATGAGATTCTACAGTCTCTATCCACCTTACTACATCACATTTTTGCCTAATCTGATTGGTTTATGATGACTAAAATCGTCACTCACTTGATAGATTGGATGTAGCCAGCAGCGATATGGTTGAATTCACACAGTCAGGGCTGGATGACCAGAATCGCATGGTAATGAAATCACCTGTAAAGGGATGTCCTGACAGATTATTAGACAGCTCTTTACAGAACACATCATGTCTTTAGGATATTGAGAATATCACATTTCAAAAATAATATCAATGCTCAGAAAGAGAGAGAGAGAAAATATAATTAGCTTTTTTTTTTTTTTGTGAAGTGCCGTATAAAGGCCCACATTTCAAATTTTAACTTTTATGCTTGATGCTGGCTGTGAACTTGTTTGCATAAAGACCACATGGAATTTTATTTCTGATCTTTGATTTATTGAAAATTAAGCTGTGTATCTGGAAAACTCGGCAAAGTATCATGACTTTCATCTATAGGTTTGCCAAATGAAAAGTTCTGTTATTTGACCATACCTCCAATATGGCTCATTTTAAGACCTCCAATGCTTCGACATACCATGCCGCGAGTTTGCGAAACAGTCGAAAAATGTTCAAAAGGTCAAAAATTCAATCTCATTTCCTAAAAAAAGTTTTCAAGTTATAGACCTGAAATTTTGGATATAGCCTTCTGATATGAAAATCTCACTATCCCAATTTATCCAGTGGTGAAGTTCCGAAATCAACCTACCCTACTGTTAGTGTAAATACCAATACCAGGTGCACACGTGATGGTGCTCATATTTATTACAAAATGTATAGGTTGTTTATTGACATTTATGCTGCTGGATATGGCAATTAATTTTTTTATTCATGCATTGACATTAGCAGAACATTTTGCCCACATATGAAAACATAAAAGAAGCTTCAGTGTGCGTGGACCAAGAGCGGTATTTTACTGTGATGGATCCCGATAAGTGGGTCTGGGGGTTGGGCCTTTGTCAGTGTTTGCAGGCTCACATTATTATATTATATTATCAAAATACCACTAATTGTTTTACCATCTTAGTGTCCGTGGGGGGAGGGGATAGTTACCACTGTGGAGTGCGGAATTAGCTGCCAAATGATGTACAAAAGTTCTATCAAAAGAACTGACATTCTAATTTGCTAGGTAAAATGAACCAAGGCAAAAATATCCTTGTTCTCTACTTTATTCATATTTTAAAATATAACTGATTTTCTGCTGGTAATAGACCAATTTCACATGATGGTTCTCCCAGTTAACATCAGGGGAAAAGTGGTGAATACTGAAATCCCATTGGCTATTAATAGCTTTCCCGCCCTTGCCTCTGATTGGTCTAGCCAAGGTGTCTCCAAGCTGATGTATTTTTAGTGCATTTTAATGTAACTTCAAGGCTTTATAGCTTGGTCATCCTTTCAGTTTAAATTTTGAAAATTGTCTTTTTGGATTTAGAGTGTATAAATCTCCAGTGTGTGAAAAGCAAATTAGGAATTGTCGAATTGCAAAAAAGTTATTTGGGGTCCATGTTCAGGCCATTCAGTGAAATAAGTCTATTGGCTACTCACATTGTCCTTGAACGAAGTTTAGGGTTAAAAAAAATGTACAAAGAATCTGTCAATGCAGCGTTGTAGTATGTGGTCTCAGCTTCGATTTGATGTAAAGATCAAAAACATCTGTTGGGAAAATTTTGAAAAAATTGAAATTTAAATTTTTTGGTTTTTCACACCCTTTTCGCATGCAAAATATCTGTAATAGATATATAAAATGGCAGCTTAGTGATACTGAAACATCATAATTTATTTAGTTTTACATTAGGTTACTCAATCAGGTAAAAAAAATCAACGAAAAGCCTTTTATTTTCAATTTTCACATCATTTCCAATATTTAGGGGTGTTGCAAACTCACCGAATATTAGAATGTGCTTAAATAATGTATAAACATGATCATTTCGGCTTTATTATTTCTTGAACTAATATAAGGAGAGGCAGCAAATGAACCACCAGCTTGTCAGAAAATGCCTTGTTAGCTTCGTTTGTGATGTAAAGTGAGATTTTTAGCATTTCACCAGTTGATGTTTTACAAAAGAGATTCGCAAAACTTCTGTAAAGTTATCAGACAATAAACAGCAGACACCTGTAGTAATACCAACTGCTGGGATCTGACAAATTTGTATTTTCACCATAGCATTGCATTTAAGTTGTATTTGATATTAAAGGAAATTATATATTTTGATAAAATCATTTTCTAAAATCAATACAAACAACTATGTGAGTGGGCTAATGAACATATAAGATGGTCAATTCCAATTTGTATTAGAGTGTCTTAATCCATATTGAAATATAGGTAGCAATTTGTAGTTTCTGAAGGATTTTAAGTGCTTTGTATGTCTGTTTTTGCCAATTGTTAAGATTATTTCTTGGAATTTAGTAGTTGCTGACTTCCAAGATTCAGTTGTTTAGTAGTATCAAACCTTTGGGCAATCAACATATTATTAAACTATTAGTCAAAAGATCTACTCTATAGTCACATATAATAGTTAATATAGGTTTTCTGTGAACTTTCCATACAAAGTAAAGAGTTATCAGCATTTTTAATGAGATAACTTCACACTAGAAATTCTGAAAAAAATAATTATTGGCGAAATTACTTATTTTTATTTCATGGTCAGAATGACAACCCTCAAAAATGTATCTCATGTATATTTTCTTGACAATTGGTTGCATTAGTGATGCAAAATCTACGGAGAACGTACTAATTTGAGAGTTATGCACAATTGAAGACAATGTATAAAAAACCTTTTAGAATAAAGTCCCTGAACAAAAATATCATATTTAAGGAATGGACAATTGAGACAATCATGTTTCTTCAGATTGGGATGAGAGGTTTTGATATTAATATGGAGAGATGCACTCTGAAAGTGTTGCGACATATGTCTCGGAATATGGGTATGAACATGCTATAAAATATCTAAATGTGTCTTGTTATTGACTATATTGCTGCAGTGTTTGGCTACGTAACTTAGGCACTCAATGAATGACTAAATCTATGCAGGTTCAGTTGATTAGATGTTTTAAAAATGTACTCTGAGAATGCGGGATGTAGTCTAGCAAGTTTGTAACACCTTCTGAATATAATCCTTTAAAATCCACTTAATCATAATTCTTAATTGTTCAATTGTTAATATAAGCACCAGGGTGTTTAGAGAAAGCATTTCTACATTCAACTCATTCAAATAGATCGTGTTCAAAATTGTATATTGGATATTTAGCATTCAACAAGGGTGTGAAAAACCAAAAATTTTAAATTTCAATTTTCTCAAAATTTTCCCAACAGATTTTTTTGATCTTTATATCAAATCGGAGCTGAGAACACATACTATAATGCTGCATTGACAGATTCTTTGTACATTTTTTTAAACCCTAAACTTCGTTCAAGGACACTGTGTACTGTTAAACTTTGACAAATGCTCGTAACAATGTAGCACTACATCTGGGGTGTGCCTCAAATCAATTGAGATATACAATAGAAATCAGGTCCCTTTCTTGTGGTCTCAAAGGGAAAAATGACGTTTATAAGAAATGAGGTTCAGGTATGGGTATTAGTTGTGTTACAAGAATGTATCAACATCCTGCATACCATTTTCCGCGAAAAAGAGAATTTTCCCATCATGTAAGTGTGCCCTCGTCTTTTTGCAAGGAAAAATTAATTCGAGAAAGCAAATGATTTCAGTAATTTTAGATGGATGCATCGTTAGTGTTGCATATGTAACATGTGCCATGGAAAGAATGGATATTATTTAGAATGGGAATGACGTGCGCCACAGCGAGCTTGAACAAACTTTGGGGTTAAAAAAATTGACCAAGAAAACAATTAGCGCTGTGACGTAGAGGAAGGTCAGACGAACATTTTGATGTATCAAACGAAAAAATCTGTTTGGAATTTTTTGAGATATTTAAATTTTAAACTTTTTATTTATCACACCCTATTGTTAGCATGGAATCTCCATCTAAAAATGATCAAAGCTGCCCATTTTTCCTGTTAGGTAATATCTAAGATAAAAGTCATTATTCAGAAGTAAAAATATGCAGTCATTGCCACAAGAGCAAGTACATACGACTTCGTTCAGACTGACCGAGTGTGATAAACCTATAACAGTAAACATTTCTCAGAAAATTTATAAAATATGTTTATTTTCCAGCTTGTCCCCAGTTTCATCATTCTGGTGAATAATTGTAGTAGAATCTACCTCACTTTTGAACTCTATGGTGTATTATTGAGGTTTTTATGTGTTTTTAAAGAAATTTCACCACTGTGAAACAAATACTTTTGCAACCATGTAAAGTGTAGCCAATATTGAATGAATCATCAGAAAATGCATAGATAGAATGCTTGGAAGCATTTATTTAAGTGTGGAGTAAAATACTTTGACATTGCAGTCTTAATGTGCGATAGTTGTACATGTTTGTATTAACTACATTTTCCCATAATTTACTGAATTTATGCTATTTTTGTTGTACTATACGATTAAAGATTTGTTGATTTAGGATGCCAGATAACCTACATCAACATTAAACACCCAACATCCATTTTAAGTACTCAAAATACTTTAAGCATGAATATTACTGGTTATTTATAGCTTTTAATCTTATTTTTGTCTTTTTGTTCAATTGCAAAGACTTTTCACGTAATATCAGGGGATTCAATTTCATAGTAAAGCAGATACTTATAAGTTTCCTATGCTTGCATTGTCTGATAATTTACTCAACTTTGTCTATCCTTTTACATTGTTATGAAATGCTTGTTTCACGGTGGCAAAATTTGTGATAAAATGCACAAAAAACTCAACAAAGCCTGTTAAAATGAGATGATGAGACCAAATTTGCTAAAATCATTTACCAGAATTATGTAACTAACACAACCTGGTATTGCAAACATTTTCTCAGGCCTTTAGCAGGAAATGTTTGCTGTTATAGGTATATCACACCCTGTCAGTCTAGATGAAGTGGTACATCCTTTCGGCAGAGACAATGACTGCATATTTTTACTTCTGAATAATGACTTTTATGTTAGATATTACTTAACAAGAAAAATGGACAGTTTTGATCACTTTTTCACGGACATTACATGCTAACAATAGGGTGTGATAAACAAAAAATCTAAAACTCAAATATCTCAAAAAATACCCAACAGATTTTTCGTTTGATACATCAAAATGTTCGTCTGATCTTCCTCTACATCATTGCGCTAATCGTTTTCTTGGTCAATTTTTTTAATCCCAAAGTTTGTTCAAGCTCGCTGTGGTGCATGTATTTAATTGCAGGTTTGTGTTCTATTTGTTGTTGTTTTTTCACTCAAATTATATTCTTTCTCTATAAAGAAGGGAAGTCAGCAAACTAAAACCAGCATAATCTTTGAAGCATCAACTCAATGAAACATTAAATATACACACAAAAAAGCTTAATTTCCTGTCAGTTAATCAACAGAAGCATTGTCTTAGTATTAAATTGCTTTTCCTCTTGACTTTTTAAGCAGAACAGTTTTTGGCTGCACTTCTTGACGACAGGAAATTAAGCTTTTTCGATGTGTATATCCTGTAAAAATCAAATCCTAACGGAATGAAGTCGAATTCTAGGGTGGTTCATTTTTTTTGCCCAGGAGTGTACTCAGTTTGACCATGCATTTTTACGCGCTGAAGTCAGCGAATCTGGGACGTTAGGGTTTTCTTGGATCCTGGCAAGGTATATGATAAGGTATAGTGCCATCATATCTTGTAATTTCACATCCTGATGTTTCCATGGTTTTATAGACAAATTACAGCCACATGCAGAAGTATGGCGAGTTTGTTTTCCTACTACTAAAGTAAATATGAACGGGTTCAATTCGAACCTATCGGTGGACAAACCAGGAACAATGAGGCTTTCTCAGTGCTTGTATGAATTTTATATATCGTAACGAACAGTTATGAATTGCTATCATGATAAACACACTCACTGGTGTCCGAGAAATTAGCATTTTGGTGTAAAAGTCATATCGGGGCTCATTGGGGCAGTAAATTTGGGGCACATTGGGACGCAATTAATATGGCAGAATTTAAGTGTCCAAGGCAACTGAAGTACCTGGGACAGCACACAACAGGTGTTCAGGCCACAGTGAATGGAGGTATAGTGGATTACCATGCTCTGTGAACAAATTTGTCGCAAAGCACTGTGTGTTACTTACATTGATGTCCGCACCCAGGACAGTTTATGTTAAATGTTTAAAACTGTTTAAAGTTATGAACTATTGGCACTACAAGGTGTTAATGCACTGTATATTGTCTTACGCACTACTTATATGTGATATCTATTGCACATGGAGTGATACAGGAATTCGCGTTGAATTAGACTTGCTGGACTTGAGAACCTCTCAGTTTAGCTTTACGTGACGTATGGTAGAAAGCTACTCATGTGTGAAAGATTTCCTTTCAGTTCTGTGCATATGGAGAAGCTGTTACAATATGTAGGTTCAAATCCATTTCGTCAGTTTATCTGTTTATTTCAGTAGATTGCAAACCTAAATAAACTTTAAGAGTGTTGAGTTGTGTTTGCGAATCTCTTGTAATCCCATCATTCCCATGCAAATCATCAGAAGTGGGCTTGTGCTATTGGTCGGCAATTATTGCTTGGTAGTCATATTTTGAATTCACTTGGCTCATGTTTGACCACACCAGACCGCATTTTTAAATGAATTTCTTTAGCTCCGTAGGCTCTGCATTATGTGAAAGGTAGATATATAGATAGATAGATAGATAGATAGATAGATAGATAGATAGATCTGATAGATATAGATAGACAGGTAGATAGAAAGATTCATAGATAGATCGATTGCATGATTGATTCAATGATTGATTGATGATTGATCTACGATGATTGATGATTGATGATTGATAGATGTGTGCACTCAGTCATGCAAGTCAAGTTATAGTATCTATCTATCTATCTATCTATCTATCTATCTATCTATCTATCTATCTATCTATCTATCTATCTATCTATCTATCTATCTATCTATCTATCTATCTAATCACTAAGTGAAATAAAAAAAATCATTACACAGCACTTGGTTCTAACTAATTATATGTTTATATTTCCATCTGTCCACCTATCTGTCTATTTATCTGGTCAGTGTTTCATCACAAAATGCGGTCTGAAGTGATCAGATCACGGCTGCAATTGAATGCTTTTACACTTTCCATGGTTGGATGATTCCAAGTAAATAACTAGTCACAGACGTCCACCAATCAACAAAGGAGTTATTAAATTATTGAGAGAAGATTTGACAAAGAAGCCAAACATGTGAGTTATGACATTTTCCACAGTTTGGTTTGTTTTACTTTTGTCAGTTATTAGTGTGCTTCACAGGATTCTAATGCAAACATACACCTACCATACGTCATGTACAGTACCACACGTCACGTGCATTTGTACTTTTTTCTTAATTGGTACTTTATTATCCATTTTTTGACACATTTCATAGTTGAGATGACTTGCAAATTTAAATGCCATCCTTTTGAATGCAAAACAATATAGGAATTTAGCGCTAATAGCAAAAACAAGATTTTGCCAAAAACTCTCATCTGTGAAACCCAAAAGTCTACTTCAACACGAATTCCTGTAAAATGATTTTTTGATTGATGTCCCAATGTGCCCCGGCTGTGCCACGCCGGGGCACATTGGGACAGTCATTTTTACGACTCTCTGGCTGCAAAAGGGCAGGTGCAGTCCAGTTTATTATGCCTTGCATTTAAGCTGAATAGTATTGGTGATATTCATGCAAACTTCTGAGTTCTTCAGTGCTTTCAGCATTGAGCAAAATTAGTAGACGTTAAAAGCGTCCCAATGTTTCCCCGTTCCCCTACTAAAAATCCGCATGGAAGTCAAGGGGGGAGGGGGGTTATCAGTTTTTGACGGGAAGTTCTGGCAAAACTCCCGTCCTCCTCGGTCATAAATTCTGAACGGTCCCCAATATTATAATTGTTGGTTTACAGGCAATTTCATTACCATGCGATTCTTGTCTTTCACACTTGGCTGTGAGGAATCAATGCTAAACCAGCACTTACTACGTTTGATAAATCAACTGTGTGACGTTCTGTTGTTCCTGAACCAATCAGATTAACCAGAAATGCTATGTATTTAGTGGCTAAAGAACCTGAGAATCACGTACTAATGAAATTGCCTGTAAACAAAAATTTGCGATTTTAGTATTCATATTTGCAACGTTAATTAACAAACTGCTGAGACAAGGTGGCGATCCTGTATTTTTTCTCAGACCATCACGTACTGACAACCATTCTTAAGTATGTACATGACTGGTGTGAGAAGGATATCACTTGCCGCTCTATGTATATATGCAGAACAGATTTTAAGATCATATTTTATGACCAATAACTTGTTTTCAATGTAAGAAGCATGCTTGCTGGACATTAAAAACATCAATTAGCAAGGACAAGCTTTTCCTTTGTCTTTAATAAATGTCAAGGGAGCCTGCCATAATAAAATAATTGCATTGTAAAAAGCCAAGGTTACATATATAGAATACACAAACCAACAGGCTATTTTTATCAGTAAGAATCGGAAACAAAGGAAAAAGGTCAAACATGTCAAGGATGATATTCTGTGCAATATGCCTAATTAGTGTTATGTTTTGCATCAGCTTCATCAAAAGAATTATACGTGATCTTGGAAGTATCGCAGAAAAAAGACACCAATTAAGAATCACGAGATATCAGCCTATGACACTATCGCGATAGCTCTTATAACTATTACTAGAAGAGCCCATCAGGGCACATGCACTGTTCATGAAAACTCAGCGGGCAGAACCAAAAAAATATTGAAAAATATTCAGTTAAAAAAAAATTGATGCATAAAGGGAAAACAAATAATTGTAATTGCCAAAAAAACTATATAATTTTAATCCAAAAAGGCAAATGAGTCATTCTCAAATTTCGGGACAATTTGCGTCACTCTAGCTCCCTGACATTAATATGAATGCGATAAATATCTCAAGCGTCACTCTGCATCTGTTATTCATATTTCTACTTAGAACCACTGCATTTGGAGCAAAAAGTCATTCATTAGACTTTTTTTAATGCATTATGTCCAGAAATCCATGCAAAATCAATGGTTTTTCCCTGTCACTGGACCTGACATGACAAAATTAAGTGTTCATTTTCCTTCTAATATACCATTATTTTCAAAGTTTCTTTGCACGATTCATGGGAATATAGACTTGAATTTATATTTAGTTCATATTCAATTTTTTGTGTGCATAATTTCATTGATTAAATTGATACAATAGTCGTGTCACTAATTTATGTTAATTTTTTTGTCCCCTCCGTTACTTGCCATAGCTCTGTTCGTTATTGTTTTTTATGAGCTATTTTCACTGAATATCATCAGACGCATGTGCGCCATAGTACCACTGCCTCGCAGACTTCATAAAAAATGTATTCAATAGATTATGACATAATGTTCATAAAAAATGTTTTTGGTCCCACTAAAATGTCCCCTCCGTTTCCTTCATTTCCAAGCTTACCAATGATAATTTTACAGAGCGATTTCATGTATATGTTGCTGAGGGTGGCAGGTTTTAATATTCTGCAATTATTTTGTCTAATCTCCAAAATAAGAAGCAGTAATGAGCGAAAAGCAAAAAATTGTTCCCCTCTGTTACCGTCCACTCCGTTACCAGGTCATGAACAAGAAATCGACATTTGGACCAAAAAATCTACTGATACGAGATGAAGTGGGTCATTCCACAGTAACTGAGTCTTTTGTGTCACTCAAGCTGTTTACAGCAAAATCATAATATTAGAATTTTGTTTCTAATCATATGCCTTTCCCCTCTTTTAAAGAAGTTATTTTCATTGTTAAATGGAAATTATCAGCTATTGCTTATATAGAACACCCTTCAGAATATCTGAAATATAGCCAAAAAGTGATGTCACAGAAAATTCTTCTTTCAATTATCATTCGTTTTTAACCATGTCAAGTCAATGTAAACATTTGTGGTGGGTCTAAATCTCAGGACAACTACTCCACATACTTGTATCCCAAAACCAACTGAATTTTTCCTCTTCTGTGTACACTGTGGAAAACAAAATGACCTCGTCACCAGAAAACATGTCACTGGTGTTACTCATTAAATGAAGCAAGGCTATAAAAGGAATGCTCCCTTCTATCTTTGGTCTAATGTACCAGGGTGCTTCTTCTGATGGACATGAATCCATGGTAACAGCAAATTTGGGCATTTATATGTTATTAGCGTGCAGGGTGGCCTTACAGTGCGTTGAATTTAAGAGTATTCTTTTTCTGTGTCACTGGTGTTACCCTCAAAAATGGTCTATAATTTAAGAATTTTCAAAAACTGCCTCAGTCATGGGATATGTCCTGTTTAAAGAGATCAATCTTTGTCAACACCTGTTCAAATCATTGCATCACTTTGGGATCAATTGGTATTTCAGAGCAAATTGTCACTGGTGTTACCGTCACTGGTGTTACTCAAAAATGCTTCACACTGGTGTCCAATGGTAACACCATTAATAAATGGTGACAGAAAATCCAATGAAATTCTTATTTTAATGGGAAATATTTCAAACAACTATGAATTTGGTAACTGGTTTTACTTTGAGTCAATTGCGTTTCTTAACTTGTACAGTAACACCAGTGACAGTTTTGTCTTAGTTATTGTGGAATGACCCAAGTACTTCTGAAAATAATAGTTACATCAATCTTTTATCATTTTTTCTTTTGTCGCTGTTCCTACAGTTGGTTTTTAACATCAAAATTCCCCTTTGTTACCACATTGTCCCCTCCGTTACAGGACAATTTTCCTATACCCGTTGTCCCGAAATTTGAGAATGGCCCAAATACAGATCTATACACTCTTATGCTGCCACACAGCTTCTGCTAATTTCTTTTCCGACACAACAGCTCTCTCTGGTGTTAATTCATTAAAAGGCACAGAATTTGACAGAAAGCAAGAAAAAAAGCTGAATACATTAATATAAATAGAATAAGTCAGTGTATTATAAGTAATTCCTACACATATAATAGTTTGGGAAACAAAATTGCAACTAAAATAGGTTTTATTATTATTTTCTCCACTTGGGAGGCAACGACGCTACTGCAGTGATCACATGACCAATGACCATGATGTCATCACCCATAACAGAGCGTCTCCATGACGCTCGCTGTAGGCAGGACTGCTGGATGATTGAAACTGACGGAAAAATGTGGAAACAACAAATTTAGGGCCCCTTGAACCACCAAAAGTAGCTCTGTCTCCCCTTCGTGACAATGTAAGTACCCTGTGCGAATTTGGCGGTCGTGGGCCACCCAGATTCCTCAATCCTAAAGGTGAAAGAAATAGCTCAAGATTATGAATTTTATATAGTAAGATATGATTCACAAATATGATTCCTCATCACCAGCCTTCCAACATTTCTTCCAAACATCTTTGGACATAGAATATTTTTCCTTCAAAAGCTAGTCTTACATCAGCAATACTCCATGACTTTCACCATCAAGAAAGGTTGTTTTGTTCAGGAGCAACTCCTCATGAGTACAATAACGTATACTCAAGAGAACTCTCTCATAATCTCCTTATTTGATGAAGTACCTAAAGTCATTTAGTTAGTTTGTTTATTGTCACCTATGCCACTACGTATGATTAGCACTGATTCAACTGATAGATAGATAGATAGATATATGGTAAGTGCAGCCCTCTAAGCCCAGTTCCGGGCGCTCACGGTGGTTGATTGATGAGATGGGAGAGAGAGCATCGACACTGATACAAGTGGTCGCCAATTTAACGTCTCATCCGAACGACATCCAGCTGGGATTTTGCTCATGAAGGTACACTGAAACTTTTGGGTTCCCCGGGTTCGAACCCATGCAGGCAAAGACCTTCAGCGGAGCAGGTGGGAACCTTAACCGCTTGGCCGCCCAGCAGGGTTGCGACTTTTATTGATTTTTATTAAAAAATCAAAAAAATCGGATTTATTCGATTTTTAAAAAATCGATTCATTTTCCTGATCAATGTCACTAACTGTTATAAATTTTTATGCCTTGACATATTATGAATAACACAAATATGGATGTCAATAAGGCGTATATATAATAATTTTGTTTGAATTAGAGAAATTATAATGCAAAATTATGAAATCAAGGCAGGTGATGTATTAAAATTATAATCATAATGTAAGCTACGGCAGCAGTTCCACATTTTGATAGGGATGTGTTAATAAATATCTTTTTCACTCAACATCAATCACAACCATACAGCTTACTTCTAATAGAATTACACCTTTTAAAAGATGACAAGGGATGTCAAAACGAGTCATCATTTTCCCTACTCTACAATGAACTGAACTGCTACGTTAAATCACCAGTCTCAGCACTCAGTCTCACGATGCCTGTCGATTGTTCCACATGTAGACTGTAGTCTATTTGATTTAAGTTTAGCAGTAGTGGCTTTGCGGACAGTGCTGCATTTGCAGAACATGGCTTTGTTTTTCATTGCAGCAATGAAATTGTTTAGAGAATCATGAGAATGCCATGATTGAAATAAGAATTTTTAAATCTTTATTTATATGTATGTGGTCATTCTACTTGGATATATTTATCAGAAATATATCATCATACATCTAAAATTATATCTTATGTATATACAATGGGTCTGTGTGATATGTCTTTGGACATATTTATGAAAGAGTATTGCTAAATGGTAGGTTGCAACACAGGCTGATTTCACAATGGCTTAGCAGTTCTAGAGATAGAGAGGAAGGTGTATGGTTCAAGTGCCACCTGGTGGAGTGCAACTATAGAAAATTGATTATTCTTGTAGGTTCTGTGAGATAATAGTCTCTCAGCTACACTTAGAGATGATTTTCACTCACTACACTGCATTTAGACTCGCATTAAACCTTGTTTAGCCAGTCTCCCATATCAGCATACATCAGGAGGCCACAGAGCCATCTCTTGATTAAATTGGAACCTCAGTCTGCCCTTTGATGAGCAAACTATAGCCTGTTTCCCAGCCACCACAAAACAGGCCTGCCTGGCCTGGTGGCCATGGGATATCCCAAGCATACTATTTATAACAACTTCCGCAAATATAACCGCACACAACGGTCATCATTTTCCCATAGGGGGCGCTTAAACAATACGCCTTGGTATAATACAACAGAATAAAGGCAAAGCATGTGATCATTGCCTGTGGTTGCAAGCTGTAATATCTCACTGCCAGCTTTATTTGTGCTTCTTTAAGCCTATTTATGACACAAAGTCATTTTTGTGAAATTCGACATGCTTGCCGAAAATCGCCTGCAGAAATTGTCTACTAAGAGTAGAGAGATGAAAGTCCGGTTGATTATAGTAGTTTTCATAGCGCATCTAATGCCACAGAGGAATATTCCTCTGTGCTAATGCTCCAAACGAGAAGTCTCTAACACTGATAGAAGTGGCACAAATGCCAAATGAAGTAGCCGCCGCATAAAATTCTCAGAACTAAAAATGATGCTGAAAATGTCTCAGCAGAGCTCAGCTTCAATGGTGACGTTACGATAGATAGGGCCTGCCTGACTGCGCCGCAATGTGCGCACATGACGCAATTACATGAGTAGCGAGCCACCTTAAATCGAATGACTTAAATCCAGCAACCCTGCCACCCAGCTTCCTGATTCGCTGCAACTTATTAACCATAACTGACACAAACAAACATTTTTAAGCTAGTGACATCAGCTTTATGTTTTCATTTTTGCCAGTTGTTTTCAAGAAAATGCTTCCCAACTCTTGCGAATGACTGGGGTATAGTATTATAAATACTGTTTCATGGTGTTTTTATAATATGATAATGCCGCAGCATAGAAGACGGGACGTGTAAATACTCGTTTGGTCAGCAATATTCAATATAATAAAGGAATTCAAATTCCAAGACAGATTTTCAACCACACATTAATTGAAGCTCCCTTTTCTCACGAACACAGCTGGAGGTTAAAGAAACAACAAACATCATCCTTATCAAAACTTAGTCATAATAATTCATGTCACAATTTTCAGTTATGAAATTCACTGCTTTGGTGCTTTTAATTCAAGTACATGGTAGAGATCCTTCTACTTTCTCTGACATTACCTTCACATTTAACAATTAAAATGGACCTGTTGTGCAGAGGAAAAATTCGGAAAAGATGCTGATCCTGATGAACACAAGAGAGCCTTTTCCTGAAATCTGGAATGAACCACAACCTAAATATTCCAACGAAAATCAATTTTTTTCAAATATTTGTTCCAGCTATTCGCAATTTTTTCACCCGCACTCCTGCAGTGACACCAGCTGTCAAAGAGACACTCAGAACAAAATAATAAGTATCTTTGTTGACTAAAATGAATCATATTTACTGTTGAATTCAGACACTGAAGAAAAAATTCATTAGCGCAGGTTTAATGAAAATCACATGTCCAAGCATTTCATGAAGCTCACACATTTTAATAAACTCTGGAATATTAACTTTGATTACATTCACATGCCTCAGCAGTTCATATTTTTGTCAACTTTCAGGTATACTGCAAATATAGACCAAAACACAACATAGTCAAGCACTGTTATTAATTTTTTTATAGAATTGTAGGAAGAATAATTTCATTGGAAACTACACATTTATTTCAATAAAACTATACACATGCATCTGGAAAGTGAAATACTTGGAAGTAGCATTATTGGGCCCATATCATTCAACAATCCTGTGTTTGTCCAAATGTGCTTGCCGTTATTCCTCCTCCGATGTATGGCTGAAAATAAGATTATAATATATTAAATAAATATATAACCATATCACTGATAACTTGTTAACAAACGAGGGTGGGCCAACTCTCCTCTATGGCCAACTGTCCTTAGCTTCCCCTATTCCATTTTCAGAAAAATTCAACATTCCTACTTTTCCTAATTTGTATTTTCTTTCACTTTAACACTGATAATCCAACACATAACACATTAAAATACCCGAGAAAGAGAGGATGTGTTCAGGAGCTGACATAGACCATTTTGGTGATATTTCTTGCTCTTTTTCCCCCTTCTGGCAAAAGAAAATCATGGACATGCCACTGCAAACAATGTACATGTTTTGGGATAGGTTCAACTAGACGTCATGAACCTTTGGTTGAATATATATCCCAAAACATACATGTACATTTGACTTTCAGTAACCCAGCTCTTGTCCTGAAAAATAAATTAATTGTTTATAATTTTTCAAATCAAAGCACAGCAATAACTTTACCCAAGTCAATAGAAATGAGATTATTTTCATAAGATTGTTCTAATTCGCCGTGTAAGTGGAACTCCTTTTTACTGCTCTCCGGCGTCTGGGCACACAAATAAACTTTTTCCGGGAACACGCCGCCATTTTGTACCATTGCGAAGTCGATGGACGCTTGGATTCGGCCTCCACGACAGTTCTAAAATCACTAAAACACTATGGATTGTATCGCCAAGCCTTAAATGGAATGTTCACCATGGTTTCCGACCATTATCCAGTCTATTGATGACGTATATCTACAGTTATGGCGGGATGAATGTAGAAAAATTTGGCGGGAATCGGCCTGACGGATTTCATCAGGCGAAATATCCGGATTAATCACAGGTTTGTCTCGTAAAACTGGTGGGATCCATTGAATAGATACAGACATTCGAATGGTTTGGGCTAATCCAGTGATGTCAGGCTGATTAAAAACTGCTATGGACTTCGGAAAATCCCGGTCCCATCGCATTGTACAGGCCGACAAAATGGCGGTCCATTGGCGGATGTTTCCGGAAGTAGTTTTAATGTGTGCCGGGTCACCGAAGAGCTGGAAAAAGGAGAGTTCCACTAACGCGGAGTATTTGTTGTGAACTGAGGTATGTTGCAGGACTGGCTGACTACTTGGAAAAAAACTAAAACTACTAAATTCCAACAACTACATAAAAGATCTTTAATAATTACATGGCACAACTTGTAATTTTGTGTCATGAGGATTTGGTTATGCTTTCATAGACTATCATAATGTTTATCACCAAGAAAAAAACATGTCATTCTGTACTATTTTGACAAATACATCTCATTCTATAATATTTTGACAGATGATATGTACGGTGCATAGCAATGATATACAGTAGTTCAATATCTAATAAAATTAAAATACCAACAGTGAAACACTCATAAATAGCACTTCGAAACCATGAGAACAACATAAAATTTCATTTGCAAGCACTAATTTACTACTGAATCAGAAATTAGTCACACTAGATTAGGTGTCTGCCACACATCATATACAAGCAGACAGCAAGAAAAAAATATAGAGAAGTCAACTTCAATGAAAACTCATGTACAGTACAAATTTCTAAAAGTGGCTCATCATTTAAAATCAAGCCTTAGCTATCTATCCATAGCTATTCCAAGCTAAACTAAGCTACACTTAGGCCTAATCCATTTTGATCATCCACAGCAATGATATAGACTTGTATTATGCCTTAAAATTGCCATTTACCTTAATGCTGCTCCTCATACAGTGGTATTCATTCAGTTCTGACTTTTTCTACCTGAATTTATAATTGGAATATTATGTTTCAATTACAATGTACATTAATAGGCCGACAATGCCATTTATGATGTGACATCAAATTCACAATTATGTTTTATTTTGGAGAAATGAAGCTGACTCATTTTATAATGTCTGCTATTATTTCATTTATATGATATTAGTGTAATTTGTCGGAAATGTTGTCCAATTGTTGCTAACTTTTTTTAATCAAAAATATGAATAATGGTTATAATATGATCCATACTTATTATTCTTTGTGTAGGCCAATCAACCTATTTGAATGGATTTCAAACTGATAACAATCAGGTTTAGCAGTTTAGCAGTAACCCAACACCACTGAGGCAATTGATCTGTCAGATCAGATGTATTGATATTGATTGTAATTCAATTGTCAAGTATGTGTAATCAACTTAATTGGATATCTGGTCTGACACAAGGTTTAGATGGGCTGTCAAAGCTGGTTGCTATCAGGTGAGCTTTCCTTTGAAAGTTGACAGGAGTTCAGACATTTGCAATTGAGATGACACTAGACTAGTTGAATGCAGCACTGAGCATCGTCACACATAGGCCTATGCTAAGGGACCGTTCAGAATTTATGACTGGGGGGGGGGGGTGGGAGTTTTGCCAGAACTTCCCGTCAAAAATCGATACCCCCCCCCTTGAGATTCATGCGGATTTTTAGTACCCAACCCCTAGGTTTCATGCGTATTTTTAGTACTAGTGTTATACATGGTCATGCGGTACAGATTCGCGCCATTTCGCGGACTTTTGCGCACAAAAAAGCGCGGATAAAGTTAGTTTATGCGGGTTTTATAAAAAAATTTCTTTGTTAAAATTAATTCCCCCCCCCTTGGAAGTGTTGTCAAAAATTAATACCCCCCCTTGAAACACGTGTGAAAAGTAAGTACCCCCTCGGGCAAAACTCCCACCCCCCCCCAGTCATAAATTCTGAACGGTCCCTAATGCACCACAGTTTAAAATCGCCGACTGCAGCATATTCTTAAAATGGTCACCCTTTTGGGTGTCAAACATCTTTGAGAAGTACTGTACAATTTCAATCATATATAGATGTTAGTTCTCAGCTATTTTTATGATCGTTGGGTGCTATGTAACAAGTGCCAGCTAAGCATCGGAAAACTGGCGAATTTGACTGAATGGTAACAAGCAGATCATGGCAGAATAACACATACTCACAGTCACGGGTAGAAGAGCAAATTTGCAATGCAATTTGCAATTTTTTGGTGCGGTTTTTTTCTCCCCAAAGGATCCATCCAATGTCTGGTGCAGGGGCGTAGATCCTGGGGGGGATGGGGGGGATGCATCCCCCCTAGGATGAACCTGGGGGGGATGATCATATGATCATCCCCCCTAGAATTTCAAATTATTAATACATTTTCCATGATGCCAGTTGCATGTTGTGTGGAAAAAACAACTCTTAAAACTAACCTTCGATAATCTGTACATTGGCTTTTGGAACCTAGAGTGGCCCCCAAAAAAAACCGCCGCACGACTTTCTGGCCGGTTAGGCATGCGCGAAGTTTGCGATCACCGAAATCATCCCCCCCTACAAAAAAGAAAAATCTACGCCCCTGGTGGTGTTATTGCATGTGAGAAGCACCTGTCATGTGAGTTTGCTAATTGCAAGTGGCGAATCTAATCTGCAATCCAACTGATTTCACAGCAACCATTCGTCCTTGTCCATGTTGTCTGTTGTCAGCCAGGGAAGCGTGCACAAGAAATGATGACGTCACGCGAAGAGTCAGTGCATCTGTGACGTCGTAGGTGACGTCACTGTTGTTTTCGGTTCATTGTCTGTCAACAGATTGTCGGGAATGCCGAAAATTCACGAAATAAACGTCTGAGACAAACTTACAGGTAGAAACAGTTTATTTTGGACACAGTTCTATTAGGATTGTTCTTTTTTTTTTATAATCAAGATGGAAACATGCAATTTACAAAAGTAAACAACCTGCCTATGTTGTCACGTTGGTTCGTGACGAGAAAAAAATGCCAGGATCATATTATGGGATGTCTGAATCAAATTTTTTGATTGAATCATCTGCCAGATCACTCCTCGCACGTTTGCTGTAAGGGACGGGACGCCTCGCTCCGCTCGGCGAGCCTGCGGCTCCTGGTCCCGTCTATTAAATTTATAAACATCAAATTATTCATCAAATTTGCTTGTGTACAGTTCCCCAGCTTATGCAGTAAACAATTAATTTCTGAAAATTTCATTCAAATCAACGGAGTGAACGGTTCACACTGTGTACCGTTCGCTCTATGTGAAGCGACCCAGTTAAGGCTTCGGTTTGGCTTTAGTCAACACTTTCGACAGTCTGACAGTCTGACAGTTGTTTTTTGTGCCTTAAGTGAAACTACTTCTTTCAGACAAATTCAATCAAATGTTGATATAGCCAGTATGCTAGATTATATTCTCACGTATACAGTGCATATTTTTATATTTCAAAATATTTTTTGTTGTCAAAGATTACGTGATTCTAATAAGAGGGACTTAGGAACAACTGGACTATTTTGTGCATTTTGTGATAAAATTGAGTATATGTTTGAGACTGAAATATTCTCCAGTGTGCTTCACTATGCTGGTATGGATTTATTTGTAACGTATCTTAAAGCTTGCTATGAAAAACATCTACTGAAACATAGTGTTTTAGTTTAGGTTTGGGGTAATTCCGAGTAATTTCATCAAATTTCAGAAAATTTTCCCACTCGACCGACTCAGAATGCCTCCAAAATTTACCAGGAAGAAGGTTTCTTGCCTAAAAGCACAAATCCCAAGTAATACAGTGATATCTTTAATAGTTTCTCTGAAAAAAATTCATGAAAAATTCGAGATTTTTCCTGAAATTTGAAGGCGTGTAACTCAATCAGTGTAAAACCTAGAGACTTGCAATTAGGCAACATGTTTTTAATGTAGCCCAGGTGTAATAATTCATTATTTCAGCCACCTCAATGAATTTGCCTCTATTTCACAGGTTGTCTAAAAAATCAGAAAATTGACCAATTTTACACATTTTCAGATTTTCAGACCACATTTCTCCAAGAATATTTGTGTGGTTAGATTGATACTGTACACATGTTTAGGATTCATATCAAAGATTCTTCAACCATCATATAATATCTCCACTTGTTATATCAACCGAGAAATTTAGGGACAAAAATGTGAATAAACTGCAATTTTCAGATTTTTTCGACAACCTGTGAAATAGAGGCAAATTCATTGAGGTGGCTGAAATAATGCATTATTACACCTGGGCTACAATAAAAACATGTTGCCTAATTGCAAGTCTCTAGGTTTTACACTGATTGAGTTGCATCACTTCAAATTTCTGGACTTAGAAAATTTCAGGAAAAATCTCGAATTTTTCATGAATTTTTTTCGTAGAAATTATTAAAGATATCACTGTATTACTTGGGATTTGTGTTTTTAGGCAAGAAACCTTCATCCTGGTAAATTTTGGATGCATTCTGAGTCGGTCGAGTGGGAACCATTTGTTGAATTGACACGGACTTACCCTTTGGCTTAGGACTTACGGGTTTGGCTTTTTTGAACACAGGTGTTGTAAATATGTAGGAGTTTTATACTTATAATTTTTTGGTTTGGCGTGTCAATAGTAGCTGACGTCTTTTGTTGCATTCAGCAATAGATACAAATGCAGAATAGATGTGGCCAACATTTTCAATCATGGGCAGGAATGGATGGACATGAAAGAGGAAAAGCCCATGGAAATGCAGCTGAACATCATTGAAGAGTTTCTGAACAAAAAAATTTATATAAAGACAGCAAGTACAACAAAAATGTGCACAAAACGGCATTTGTCAGTTTTTTCCTTTATCTTAAAATAAAATCTTCATATATGGTGGAGCCAACCCCTTTACCCTAACCAATTAACACAGTTTCCACCACATACCTTGGGATATACGGTTTATCGTGTAAAATTTGGAATTTATACAGTCAATGCTGTATCACTTCGCAATTGAAACATGTATTACTTTATCACCAGATACCTTAGGATAAAAGAGCACAATGACACGGTTAATTCCTGTACCTTAATATCAGCACAAATGCCACAAAATAAATAAATTTATTAATGCCAATAAGCATTAAACATTACTAATCGTCATCTTCAATTAAACGTTGTAAGTCTGCAGATTATATGTAACATTAAACTTGCATTTACAGATCATAAACTGATAATTTTAAAGTAAAGTATACACTTCCCATCAACATAATTGCATGTTTTCCATAATTAAGTGAGTTTAGTTGATTGTGAAGTCTTAAACTACTTGATGGGAGCCCTGCATTTCTTGATTTGTAAACATAACAATACTTTTTCACAGAATGATAAAACTGTTTGTTTACATTTTTGAAAGAATTTATCCTCATATATTGAGATTAGAATGACAGTTAAGTAAACTTGGTTGTATGGATAGGTTTAATATGACTCTCATCTTTCTTTTGGACAGCATTTTATTTGGGCGACATGACTGTGATTTTACAGCTGCATGTCTTTACACAAGCGATAAGTGTTGCTAAATACAATATTTGGAATTAAGTGGTATTACAAATATTTTATCAAAATTTTCAAGACACGCCTGCTGTAGTGTTGTCATTAGTTATCAAACCAAAGTGAAAGAGTCATTCAAAGATCACAATTGCATTAATCACCATAAATCATATTGTGACATGTACTCTTGAGAAAATCATCCCTGGCCAAGAACATAACAGAGAAGCATGATCCACAAGAACATCTTTACGAAGTGTGTGGCTCCAAGTTCTCAAGCCAGCGCCTTCTGACATTTCATTCAAGAAGGCACAAAAAAAGATGCAGTTGGAGTTTCAGGCCTGACTGAGTTCCATTTTCTTGACTACTTTGAAACAGAGTGAAACAACCACTAATGACAACAATACCAGCCGACACGCTGTACAGGAACTGTGCTCACTCTTTTGTTAAATTTGGCTAAGCAAAATTTGATTAGCAAATAAGATTTTACTTTAGCATAAAAATCTTGCTAATTTGCTAAGGATGAAAATTTCATCTAACAAATAAGACTTCAAGCCATGTCTGCCAAAATTGAACTTTTAAAAAGGCTAAATGGCGGACAATTGCTTGAAATCGCGACCACCGCGGATAACTGTGACCATCCTCCTGAATTATATCTAAAGTATACTCGTACTTTCAATTTTTAGACTATTGCCAAATACCTGTGCATGTGCAATCGCTCATAAATACATAAATAGATCCTCACATAGTCACATACTGACAGAGACATAACAATCTTTAAGTTTCCACTTTAAAAGTTTCTTTTTTTGGGGGGGGGGGGAGAGGCCCACAAAAGTGTCTACTTTAAAAGTTTCTTTTTTTGGGGGGGGGGAAGAGGTCCACGAGCCGGGCTTGTGCACCTATACAATAGTTATCAAAATACACGTAGGCAGCCAATGACTAACTAAGCATATCGTGTATTTCATTTTTAAATTTGTGGAAATGCTGAACAGATTTCTAATGAGAACAGATTTTGGCACAGCTGCAATGAAACATGATAGATGTCGAATTTGGTCTGAAACTTGACTGCAAGAAGAAAATACCACACCTGCAGGCAGAGGATGAGTATCAAATGATATAGCATAAAACACCAATTGTCCTCCTGAAATGGAAAGTAATATAATAAACTATATCACTCATTTATCATATTACTTTCCATTACCTGTTCACACATTTTGATTCCAGACAAGCAACTTTGTGAATTAGAAATAATAAATTGGTCTTTTTGAAGAGATTCAGAAAACTTTTAAACTCACAAATTTGAAAAGTGTCAATGCTAAAATTGCACATGTCTCAAGCAATCCAGGCAGACCGACTCATAATGGCGAATTTTATAAGACCAGTACTCCCAGGGGCGTATGTAGAAATTGCTGGAGGGGGGGGGTAATACAGGGGATGAATACGTGTCACCCTGCAGTGTTTCCCATTCCTTGCTTGTGCTGCAATTGTTTATTCACAGTTTGTATATTCTGAAATGTGCAGTGATAAAATGTTCTTATTTTATACCCTAGCAGCCATGTAAACTTGCACTGATTTTGGCAATATCTCATTGTGTTGTACACAATAACCTATGTGGTTTTGAAATAAATGCGAACAAAAAAGAACAAGGTTTAAAGGCGAACAATTAACTGCTACAAAGCAGCACTATCAATCAGAGCAAATCTTACAAGTGTCAGCATAGAGAAAGAGTTCAATGGCTAATTGCACTTTATGTAATTCACACCTACACCAAGGAGAAGTTTAGCCCTTTCTACTTTAATTACACTTCAGAAACTGTACCCCACCCTTCTAATTGCTGTTGAAACAACAGAACAGTGTATTGCATTGTTTAATCAATTGCTATTGTCTCCTGCTAAGTAGGGGAGAGCGGGGCACCATGAGCCGCTTTTCCGAAATTAAGCTCCTGAGTCTAAAGTTTCAATGGTAAATGGCTGGTTGCTTTATATAATCATAGCAAGACCTCTTGGCTACAATATCCAGTGTTGTTACATTATATTCTTAATTCTTAAATAGTCAAAACTTTGTCTTTAAAAAATGTAGTCTAGCGGCTCATCCTGCCCCGACTCCGGGGCACCATGAGCCATGGCATGGGGGGTACTTTACATACATGTATTTTCCTTCTCATTCAACTGTAAAGAACTGATACCTCATAAACCAGACGTTTTACTTGAACGTTTCCCTTGGCATACGCCACAATATGGATCAGATGGATTTTATATATTTTTCTATGAAATTGCAAAAATGTGTCCTAAACAGCTGCTGATATCTTGCACTATAGTTCTGGACTTACAACAGTAGAGTTGTTGTTACAATGCAGCTTTAATTGTACATTAAAACTTTATAGAAAATGGCTCATGGTGCCCTATCTCCATGTGGCTCATGGTGCCCCATTTGTAAATTTCATTTATTAGTGCATATCACCATTTTCCAGTTTATCATAGTATCAATGTTATGACATCATCCTGGCACATGCCTTACCTTCTCTAAGAAGACTAAGTTTTATGATGATGCCGGAAATAGTTGAAATACCAGAAGTAAAAGTTCCACCGCCCAATATGTTTACTTTTTACTCAAATTCACTGGTCAAAAGTATTTTTTCAATTCTTGGTCCTATATTGAACCGAAAGATTATGATTGCTACCCTAACCAGTAGTACACTAATAAAGGAATATATGGTCTTCCTATCGAGCAGTTCTATCTCGCCGTTTTTTTTGTAGGGGCCATGGTTCATGGTGCCCCGTGGCTCATGGTACCCCGCTCTCCCCTACCTACATGCAGTGCCACATTATTTGGTGCATGACAACGGGAGAGCTCCGTTTTTCTACATCCCACTTTTACTGTGAATTGCTGGATTTGCAAATGTGGCGAATTTGTTTTTCTATTCGCAAATAGCCATCCAAATTCGTAATTAACAAAAATACGAGCGGCTAGCGTGAGCCCAGAATTGGAAAAAACTGACAAATTCCGTTTTGTGCACATATTTGTTGTACTTGCTGTCTTCGTGAAAAATTTTCATCCACAAAGTCTGCACTGATGTTCAACTCTCAACGAATTTTGGAAGGCCTGATTGGCTGATTACTTCAGTCATTAGTACAATATGTTACATTATATGTACATGCATAGACAAGGTTTACCTTGCAGACTTCATACAAACTTTTATTATGGCAGGCCTTTACCTCTATTCAAAGCCACAGCCTTCACCTAACCTTCCTTAATCCTTTCCTTCTTCTCATAAAATCATTTCAAAATCGCAATTTTCCATCCTCTTTAATTATCCGTTTCTGTGCTTTCAATGGGTTTGCTAGTTTGTACATATTGCTGAATGCAACAAAAGAGGTCAGCTACTATTGACACGCCAAACCAAAAAAATCTAAGAATAAAACCCCTACATATTTACAACGCCTGCGTTCAAAAAAGCCAAACCCGTAAGTTCTAAGCCAAACATAAACTAAAACACTATGTTTCAGTAGATGTTTTTCATAGCAGGGCCATTCTCAAATTTCGGGACAACGGGTATAGGAAAATTGTCCTGTAACGGAGGGGACAATGTGGTAACGGAGGGGAATTTTGATGTAAAAAACCAACTGTAGGAACAGCAACAATAGGAAAAATGATAAAAGATTGATGTAACTATTATTTTCAGAAGTACTTCATCTCGTATCAGTAGATTTTTTGGTCCAAATTTCGATTTCTTGCTCATGATCTGGTAACGGAGTGGACGGTAACGGAGGGGAACAATTTTTTGCTTTTCGCTCATTACTGCTTTTTATTTTGGAGATTAGACAAAATAATTGCAGAATATTAAAACCTGCTACCCTCAGCAACATATACATGAAATGGCTCTGTGAAATTATCATTGGTAAGCTTGGAAATGAAGGAAACGGAGGGCAAATTTTAGTGGGACCAAAAACATTTTTTATGAACATTATGTCATAATTTATTGAATACATGTTTTATGAAGTCTGCAAGGCAGTGGTACTATGGCGCACATGCGTCTGATGATATTCATTGAAAATAGCTCATAAAAAACAATAACGAACAGAGCCATGGCAAGTAACGGAGGGGACAAAAAAAATGACATAAATTAGTGACACGACTATTGTATCAATTTAATCAATGAAATTATACCCAAAAAAAATTGAATATGAACTAAATATAAATTCAAGTCTATATTCCCATGAATCGTGCAAAGAAACTTTGAAAATAATGGTATATTAGGAGGAAAATGAACAATTGATTTTGTCATGTCAGGTCCAGTGACAGGGAAAAACCATTGATTTTGCACGGATTTCTGGACATAATGCATTAAAAAAAGTCTAATGAATGACTTTTTGCTCCAAATGCAGTGGTTCTAAGTAGAAATATGAATAACAGACATAGAGTGACGCTTCAGATATTTATAGCATTCATATTAATGTCAGGGAGCTAGAGTGACGCAAATTGTCCCGAAATTTGAGAATGACCCAGCAGCTTTAAGATACCTTACAAATATATCCATACCAGCATAGTGAAGCACACTGGAGAGTATTTCAGTCTCAAACATAGTATAAGTACCCAATTTTATCAAAAAATGCACAAAATAGTCCAGTTGTTCCAAAGTCCCTCTTATTAGAATCACGTAATCTTTGACAACAAAAAATATTTTGAAATATAAAAATATGCACTGTATACGTGAGAATATAATCTAGCATACTAGCTATATTACAGGTGATTTCATTACCATGCGATTCTGGTCATTCACAGTTGCCTGTGAGAAATCAATGCAATGTATACACTTGCTACGTTTCATATATTAGCTGTGTGACGTTCTGTTGTTCTAAACCAATCAGATGAAGCAAAAATGCTATGTATTTAGTGTGTAAAGAGTCTTAGAATCACGTACTAATGAAATTGCCTGTAACATTTGATTGAATTTGCCTGAAAGATGTAGTTTCACTTAAGGCACAAAAAGCAACTGTCAGACTGTCAAAAGCGTTGACTAAAGCCAAACCCAGCCTTAACTGGGTCGCTTCGCATAGAGCAAACGGTACACAGTTTTCAGCATTCTTGGTAATATGGAACGCATTACAACTCCAGTTGGATTATATAACTTGGCTGGAGATACACATTGGCTTCATTGAATATAGAAGAAGTATTGGTGAAACTGCTTTTTTCATTTCTTATGAAATATTTAAATATATATAGGCCCGACACGCAGAGCAGCTTAAGTTACACTCACAGGTGATATTTGAAATTTGATTCGAGCAAATGCATGAAACCAAACAAAAGACAATCAGAGGCAGCCAGCGCTGGCCAGCTGATATGATGTGGAATCAATGATAAAAATGGTATAATATTACCAATATGATGGCAATCACTTAAATTGCTCTTCTCAAAAATTGAATGAAGCAAGGATATTGCAGATCTTAAACTGATATTGAACAAGAAGAATATACATGGTGAGTCATGCCATTTGCAATAATGAACATATTACCATAATTTACGAATACAATACTGCTAGTTAATGGCCCATGGACCAAAAAGAATCTATGCTACTGTCGCAGAACAATAAAATCAACTCCTAAAGCATGACACTGCCATGACAGCATCCACAAATGTTACCTGTGGTTTTGTGCATGTATGACACCATCCTGACATGTGCACCTGAACACTTTGACAGCACTCTATTACAAATCTTATCCATGAACCATTAACTGACAGTATTGTGTTTCTAAAATTGTGGTTACACATTTTCCTTGACATTTTTGATATCCCATCACTAAAACAATTAAGAATTTCATAATTGGAAACATGCAATTGCTTGCGCATGTACTACATCGGTCAACTTTTATATGTTCAGTCACAAAAACATTATTATATACAGCCTAAGAGAAATGGTCTTGTGAAAGGAGCTAATATTATTTAGCGCTTTTTAAGAACACTTGTGTATAGGCCTATGATACGATATACTTTATATACATTTTTTCATGCAACTGGGAGAAACTCTGTTATGCTGCCAGCTGGGTTGCCAAGTGTCATTCAGCACCTCCCAGCCAGCTGATATAAATCTTTTTTTTTAGCCAGCCACCTCAACTGCTTTCTCATTACCTGACTGCAAATTTCATCAGTTGAAAGCCAAAAATTGACTCCCAGCTGACAACTTTGCCAGCTGGGAACATCCTAGCTGACAGTCTGCCAGCCAGCCGGGCGCCTGCTGCATAACAGATAATTGGCATAACAGATCATGGGGTGCCCCTGAGATTACTGGTTGAAAAGTGTGATCCAGCCAAAATCCAAACAGAACTTTAATCTAAGAAGCAACGATGAAATGCTCTTAAATGAACCAACTTCTTGCAATGAAAACTAATTTGAGGACAGAGCCTTTCCATGTACTGCCCCAAAACTCTGGAACAAACTATTGTCAATGCTGTCACAACACTTGAACTGCTTCAAGAGAATTCTTAAAGCTCACCTATAGATTCAAGAGTTTCTAAAAGTAAATCTATCCTACACAAGTGCTATAATTGAGCAGTCTCCTGGAATCATCGCTATATAAAGGTCTATTATTATTTTGTTATTTTGAACAGGGAAAAGACTCCTGTGGCAAACTACTGTGCACTCTCAGATAATCACGTGTTTATTTCCTGTGGCAGCATCTTCAAAGGCACTAATTGCAACTCTGGAGATCATCATAGATCAGTTAAAGAAGGCTTTTCTAATAATTGATTCTGTCAGATAAGTCTGAGATAACAGCTTTACCAGGAATCTCAAACCTGTGAAGGATTATTTTTATTTGCAGATTGGCAGTCCTTATACTGTCCTTGTCGTATTTACATGGAATTAAAATTACCTTCCATGTTGTTGTTGTGTGACATCAGTGATTACTCATTGTCACAGTTAGCATCCCTTTTCTCTGGCATTGCAATATATTTAAGATTGTGATGTCATTTTAAACTGGGTCAGATTTCTCAGTTTCTAGCCAATGTGAATGCACCTCAACTGTACATCGCAGTTTCAAGTCAATGTGAGTGAAAATTTGGTCTGGAAAAGCCCATGCAAGTGCCATATCACAGCAAAATAGGCATTAATGTATCAACTTATATATTTTTTGGCATCACTGAATCAGTTACTACAACCTGGTTGTTGCAGCTTGTGAGAGTATACCTGAGTTACCTGCATGCCTTTGGCAGCTCACAGATGCGGCTCGGGTTGCAGTACAAAAGTAGGTCGACCAAATACCGGCAAAATATGCAGTTAAATTTTGTCAAGTTGTCAGGTTAGAATCATGAATGTAGTATAAATTCTTTGTGCAGACTTGTAGCATGTCATTAAACCTTTCTCAGCCAGTAGCTTTATTGAGGCAGACTGGCTAATCAGCCTAATCCTGCAAGAAAAAAACCCCATCAAATTTAGCTGTAGCTTAGTAGCATGCCCCTTGATGCCCCCAGAGTACCTAATATTTCAATTAAATGTTACATGATTAATTTTCGCTGCTCTCTGTGGCCCTTAACTATGTTAGAAACTGATGTAAACATCTACAGCGATGGAGTATATACTGCCTGCCTTGACGCTGGGAGGACTGGTGACGTTCTTGGCCCTGTGGCTGAATAAGTCAAAAGGCACCCCATATTCCTATTTTGGTCATTACTACACTGTATATTCACGTCAAGTTGGCAGGGCCTTTTTCTACAGGGCCGTCTAAAATTTAGCTCCTGACTAAAATTTTGAGTATATCACACAGTCGCAAACTTGATTTTTTTTTGGCACCTTGCATGTGCCCCACTGAGTCGTTGGGCGTGTAGCAGCTGCCTCTCTGCCACACAGGCCTGTCTGCCCTTGTGCATCTATTCTAACCCTCTGGGTGATTGTTGGAACTTGCATCGGAGTTGTTCATTGTTCTGTGTGTCAGATATATGTCTAATTGTTACTCATTCGTGATATATATCGGAGCAGCTGGGTGGCCAAGTGGCTTAGGTGCCTGCCTGCTCCGCTGAAGGTCTTTGCCTGCATGGGTTCGATCCCCAGGTGGGGAACCTAAAATTTTCAGTGGACCTTCATGAGCAAAATCCCAGGTAGATGTTTTTCGGATGAGACGTTCGACTGCTAATTTTGCTAAATGCCGAAAGCACTGAGCAACTCAGAAGTTTGCATGAAAATCACCAATACTTTTGAGCTTAAATTCAAGGCATAATAAATTGACTATACCCTTTTGCAGCCAGACAGCAAAATGTCAGTCATGATCATGACTGTCCCAATGTAACCCTAAACATCGCCCATTTCCCTTACTTGCAGATGGCACTGTATTTCTGTGGTCCACAGATGTCAAGTCTTGACAGATTTTGACCCTGGTCTGTCTGGATGTTTTTGTACTGGTTGCACAGGTAACAGCCAGAGACTGATAAATATAGTCACTCATACATTAAATATAAGAAAAGTGTCTGGAAGTAATTTATTGACTTAACATACAACATATTTTCATATGAAAATTGTATAAAAGAAGATACAGCATTTAGAAAGAACTCAAATTGCATGGTGAGACACAATCACAAGTTTGTGACAAAAGTTTTTTAGATATTTCTACTAGGCACAAAAATATGGAGAAAGTAGCCACGAGCAAAAAGATGAAGCGGATATTACAGTAGTTCCAGTTTTTATGGAGAAAGGAGAAGCATGCTACTGTGAAAATTGCACGTTCAGTTGATAGATAGATCTATGGAAAGATATCTATGGTAAGTGCAGTTTTCGGCACTCATGAATCATGATGGTTCACTGATGTTATTTATGAGGGGTGAGAGAGAGATGGAGTCCTCAACAAATGTTACACATTCACCCCTTGGGCAAAATTGGGGGTAACTGGTATTATAGAAATAAGAAAAAGAAGCGAACGGGGGAAGAGGGGGGTTGCAACCTGTCATGAGGTCTCGTGTATGAAACACAGAATCTGATATTCCATACTGAAGAAGTGGAGATCATGGCTGAGGTGGGCAATTCCATACTGAAGAAGTGGAGATCATGGCTGAGGTGGGCTATTCCATACTGAAGAAGTGGAGATCATGGCTGAGGTGGGCTATTCCATACTGAAGAAGTGGAGATCATGGCTGAGGTGGGCTATTCCATACTGAAGAAGTGGAGATCATGGCTGACCCTATCAGCATGCCTCGGTGGTCCAACGTTGGCCCGAAGCTGGTCCGATGCTGCTGACATCGGACTGACACTGGGCCGACGTTAGACCACCGAGGCATGCTGACAGGGGAGGTGGGCTATTCCATACTGAAGAAGTGGAGATTATGGCTGAGGTGGGCTATTCCATACTGAAGAAGTGGAGATCATGGCTGAGGTGGGCTATTCCATACTGAAGAAGTGGAGATCATGGCTGAGGTGGGCTATTCCATACTGAAGAAGTGGAGATCATGGCTGAGGTGGGCTATTCCATACTGAAGAAGTGGAGATCATGGCTGACCCTATCAGCATGCCTCGGTGGTCCAACGTTGGCCCGAAGCTGGTCCGATGCTGCTGACATCGGACTGACACTGGGCCGACGTTAGACCACCGAGGCATGCTGACAGGGGAGGTGGGCTATTCCATACTGAAGAAGTGGAGACCATAGCTGAGGTGGGCTATTCCATACTGAAGAAGTGGGGATCATGGCTGAGGTGGGCTATTCCATACTGAAGAAGTGGAGATCATGGCTGAGGTGGGCTATTCCATACTGAAGAAGTGGAGATCATGGCTGAGGTGGGCTATTCCATACTGAAGAAGTGGAGATCATGGCTGAGGTGGGCTATTCCATACTGAAGAAGTGGAGATTATGGCTGAGGTGGGCTATTCCATACTGAAGAAGTGGAGATCATGGCTGAGGTGGGCTATTCCATACTGAAGAAGTGGAGATCATGGCTGAGGTGGGCAATTTTGGAGTTTTGCAAGGAATAACAGGGACACTTTTCATTTCAGTGAAAACTGTCTTTTCAGCCAAACACTTTGATATAGAATTAGAGTGGACTGTGGCACTGTGAAAATCATTAATGGCACTTTGTGACTCATGATAGCTGATAAAGTGTCATCTTCTCTACTTTCAACATGGGAAACATAGAGGCTGTTTGATTAGTCACGATCAAGAGAAAGCCATTTAACTTCTCGTAACGGATCTTAGAGTGAAAATCAGATGCATAATCCTTTCGTGTGGAAGTATTGGGCATGATCATGACAAATCATCAGCATGATGACACACAAAGTGGCATTTTCACAGTGCCACAGTCCACTCTAATTCTTTATCAAAGTGTTTGGCTGTTATGATAATAGATCATGTGTGCCAATTTCATTCATCAATTTGGACAACACCACTTAATTTGATGAGAATAGTACAAGTGGTGGCCACTGGTGGGTGATGTTCATACAAAATGACAGACATGAGATAGTTATGCCACTATCATTGCATGCTACGAAACAATTAATACAGTTATGACATTGTGTTGATCTTGTCTGAATAACAATGTCAGAAGGTGTAAAAATTCTCGTGACCCAGCGTGAATCTCATTCACACAAAAATGGAGAAGATAAAGTTTAGTTTTTCGCACACAATGGACTATATACGTCCTAAAATGACAATAAAGCACACATTTTAGGCCAAAATGGGGATTGAACAACATTGTCGATATGTTAGGGAGCAGGAACCGGTTTTTCACAATATGGCTGTTAACCGGTATATCGCGATATTCTGGTAAATCAATCCAGCACTATAGGTATACTATACTGAAAATCAATCATTTTATGATCTACAACTACAAGTTGAATTTTGCATGGAATTGACTGACTTCCTGGCTCTTAAAAGGGGCTCATTACAAATGGGGCAGAAAATTACTTTTCAAAACCCAATTCCATTCTTGTTTCATATCAAATTCACTTTATTTTTCCCGAAATATTTGGTGGGAATATTAAAAAAATTGAAAACTAACATCGCAAGAAGTTGGATTTCGTCCTGCCCCATTTAACTGGCAATTATTTGAATGGTTGCAATGGAACACATATAGCAATAGAATGTGTGTCATTTTTGGGCAAACCACCCTAATCAGCACACTTTAACTTGGACTTCCCCCAGAGTTTTTACGGGCCATAAAAGATCTTACCTCAGTATTCACTCTGAGTATTTCTTATTATAAACAATCCTAAGGCAACATTTAGTAAGGTGAAATAATATCCATGTAATTTGGCACAGCACCCTTTATTTCATATGTCAATAAATATTGCTTTTACATTGGCAATTGGCCACTGTTTGAGAGATATTCACAATGAAGCAGCCAAGAAGCATTAAACCTGGGCGTGCCTCATACAAATTAAAACACACAACATATATCATATTTCTTTTGTTAATAGACACACAATACCACATATTTTAGAAGAAGGAAGTTCAGGTATAATGGGGCATTAGACATTTTACATGTACCAGGATTGTACTGAAACTTATAAGGCAATCGGTAAAAATCTGCACTTGAATAAGTCACTGATTCATGAAATCCTTCAATTGTTCTGCCTTACTGTAAATGCAATGTACTGGTTCCATTAGTAGAACTCGGCCGGGGTCGGCTTTTAGCTCAACCAGAAGAAAACCTTGCACATATAGGTAGATAAATAGATATGGTAAGTGCAGCCCTCCAAGCCCTTTTCTGGATGCTCAAGAGGGTTGATTGATGCGATGAGAGAGAGAGAGCTGGAGTCCTCAACATGTTTCGTATTTACCTCATATGAGGAATCTTTTAATTGTCCAGGACAGACACTGTTTCAAGGGGCCAAACAATTTAATGTCTCATTCAAATGACATCCAGCTGGGATTTTGCTCATGAAGGTATACACTGAAAATTTTGGGTTCTCCAACTGGAGTTCTTACCCAAGCAGGGAGAGATCTTCAGCGGAGCAGGCGGAACCTCAGAAAAAGAACCACGCAGTTGCAGATATTTTTGGATCCTGATATTGAAAAAGATGTAGTCTAAAATTAATCTAAAATTTAAGACAAATTGGTAATATGAAATTCTTCTCTAATAAGAGCAACAGGATCTGATTGAATTGTGACAGAAATATCGCAGTGCTCAATCTAAATTCTACCAGAATGGGAAATTTAATTAGAAACTATTTCATATTGATGATGTTATCTGAAAATATCTGCATGGTATAAAAATGTGAGATTTAAATTTGATCTATCCTTCTCAACAATATATCATCAAATCCGCTGCAGTTCATAAACCTGATTGATACATGTGTACGTGAAATTTTCCTACAATATCAAGGATGCTTTCTTTGGTTGCTTCCACTAATCTTATTTTTTTTCATTATGTGCTCAATCAGTTATAAAGTTATAAACAGATTTAAGATTTTAAAACTATTTAACTTTTCTGTTAATAATTTTACAGATACGCCACTATTATTTAAAGACCCAACCACGACTATAAAAGGAGACAGAGCCAACAAGATGGCAGTCTGAATCTGACCCCCCGAGAGTGAACATCTCTCCAGTTCTCTCACTTTTTCCCAATTTCTCAAGTCACAAAGCAACTTACAAGTATGAATTTTTTATGTGCAGATAGATGATTTAATGCTGAAAACGAAAAGGTAATCTTTAACACAAAAGCTCTAATACGAATTAAGATATTTGCTAAATTATGAAAAATTTCAGAATTTTCATGAAAGTTTGATTGACAGCTCCTAATGACATTTCTGTCATTGACACTAATTGATCTGAAGCTAAATGGCCAATCACTGTTTACTCATTTGCATAAAATTTGGAAATGGTATGACCAGTGGTGCATTTATGAGGGGTCAATTACATATAATCTTAGCCAAGAGTGATTAATAAAGGACAATTAGGAAGAGAAGACTTATATTTCAAGAAAAGTTGAAAGACTTTCAATTACTCTAATGTGATAGCAAACTTGATAAGCATACAAATACATTAATTTACCTAATTTATTAATTGGTGCTTCAAATTCCAAAGAGAAAGTGAATTTTAGAGAGAGAAAGTTCATTTCTGGACCCCTCTCACATGTTAATTAATCAGTTGTGGCCTAATAACCACTGTCCAATGAGAGTCCAGTGAAAGTTTTATGGCTTTGTGACCACAATTTCGTTGCTGTGTTATTGGGTCTTTAAGGAAATAGGATGTTTTGAAATCCCTCTCAAGGGCATTGGAATATGTGGGGATTTCAAAAAATCAGGGATAACAACTATACAGTATACTATGAATCTCAAATCTGTTTGAAGTATAATAATTCTTTGCATATTAGGGGTCCATGTATTTGAAAGCTACCTGTTTGTCTATTGACATATATGCTGCTGAATATGGCATACAATAAATTAGAGTTGCTTGCTTGCAAGCGCAACTCTATTGTGGGAGGAAGGATGAGAAAGCTTGTCAACACTCTGGTGGTCACACTGTTTCACCATTCTTGTTTAAACTTTGAATACAATTTCAACATAATTTTATCTTGCTTTTATCAACGTTTGGTAGACTTCCATGACATTAAATGTTTTATTTACGAAATTAAAATGTTCGTTTTTGGCGGGAATTTCAAATGTCTAGCTGCAGTGATAGCAACAGCAGCAGCAGCAACCAAATCCAGTGTTTACAAATTCAATAGAAGGAATGAAGGAAGGATAGAAGGAAGGAAATAAGGAAGAAAGGAAGGAAGAAAGGAGGAAAGAAAGGAAGGAAGAATGGAAGGAAGAAAAGAAGGAAGGGAGGGAGGGAGGAAGGAAGAGAGGGAGAAAGGAAGGGAGGGAAGGAGGAAGGACGGAAGATAGACAGACAGACAGATAGATAGATATATAGATAGATACATGGATAGATAGATAGATAGATAGATAGATAGATAAATAGATAGATAGATAGATAGATAGATAGATAGATAGATAGATAGATAGATAGATAGATAGATAGATAGATAGATAGATAGAGCCTTACAGAAAAATAGATAAACAAATGATATTTTTGGATCATGATTTTGAAAAATATGTAGTCTAAAATTAATCTAAAAACGTCTAAAATATAACACAAATTTGATGTCATATGAAATTCTTCTCTAATAAGAGCAACAGAATCTGATTCAATTGCGACAGAAATATCGCAAGGCCCAATTCTACAAGAATGGGAAAATTAATTAGAAACGATTCATATCCATGATGTTATCTGAAAATATCAGGTATAAAATTGTGAGATTTAAATTTGATCTATCCTTTTCAATAATATATCATAAAATCCTCTGCCGTTTATAAAACTGGTTGATACAAGTGTACGTGAAATTTTACTACAGATATAATATTAAGGATGCTTTCTATGGTTGTTTGCACTTAGTTATTATTATTTTTCATTATGTGGTCATGATCAGTTATAAAGTTATAAACAGGTTTAAGATTTAAAAACTATTTTAACCTTTCTGTTGATAATTTTATAGATACGTCGCCATTTAAGCAAATTGGATGTCACGAAATCCCTCTCAAGGGCATTGGAATACGTTGGGCGGCAAGTATGCCCTTTTGATGGTACATAAAAATATTGCTAGATTCTAATTTATTCAAAACTACTTTTCAAGTTGATATGAATTGAACACTAAAAAATGGTATATAAGTAATTATGAATATATCTGGTTTGGCCAGAGATTTTTTAGACTGAGTCCCCTGAAGTGTGCAATAAAGTGCATCTGCAACAAAATTTTGGTGCGGTAAAGGCAATAAGTCATTTTTGTCATAATGCTAATGACAGTGTGATGCTAATGACAATTTCTGTAAAAATAATTGTAAGGTTCAGTGCAAAACTGGCAGTCTGGGAAAATGTGCATGCAATGGATATATGACCACCAGAAACATGTTCACAGTGATTCTGGCCCAGAAATATGCAGTGAAAATAGAGCAGCGAGGAGTTTACTAATGACAAATTAAGATAGGACAACTGACATGCCAACAAAAATATTCAAATACTAGAGGACACCCATGCTTCTTGGAATAAAGAGATAGGCCTACAAATGAGTAGCAGTGTGCAGTATTGTGGTTTATCATTGTGGCGCTGACATGCGTTGGCCTCCAGTGTAAAAGATGATTGGAAATGTGTTGACGTCTGGCGAGTGGAGGATTCCAAGAACTACTGTAGGTGAAGAACTCGTAGATGTTAAGTACTGTGAAGGGAAAAAATCCGTAAAGGAATAGTAAAGAGGAAGATTGATGTATGACATGGCCTGATCCAAGGATAATTGAGGATTCCTATGCAGAAAGAAAAATCAGGGAAAAGCGTAATTTCTAATATGGATTAGGATATATAGAATTAGCCAGTCGATAGGGGAAAGTAGAAAGGATTGAAATAGTGTAGTTTTGTTAAGTTGGTTTTTAGTGTCGTGATTTGTAACAAAGAACCTGTTTTGTATTGTTTATTTGATGCCTCCCTCTTCTGAGCCCAGGGAGAACAACCAACTACTACCATGGCAGGCACGTGAATAGAGCTGTGTGGATAGCATACATGTGTGGATGGGGTGTTAGAAGTAAGAGATAGTTCTGTAAAGATAAAAATCTGTAGAGGTTTTGAAAAGATGAAGATTGATGTATAGCATGGCCAGATTCATCAAGAATTGGCGATTTGTATACAAAAAGAAAATCTGAGCAAACAACAAAAATATAAGATAGGATTGTGGTTTACATAAAAGATACAGAGCTAGAGACAGTGCAATTATTTTCTAGGGTTCTCAGACAACGTCAGACGCACGATTTTGTCACCGAATGTGTGTTCCTTTCTTTTTTTTATTAAGAAACAAATCTGACATGATGCTAGTGACGCAATATTGGGGACATTGACACAACAACCTCTTGCTCTTATATGAAATATTATTTCAACTGTTGGTAACTAGATTTTAGAAGAGAGATAGTCAAGTCTCCATGTATGGAAGAGTTTAATTGAATCTGGATCCTGTACTAGTTTTTGTGATGCGATCTTTCAAAGAAAATGTTGTTGGAGACAGGCCACTTTCAGGGGGGTTGGCCATTTCAATACTGTTTTTGGATGGGATAAAAGTAACCTGTCACTTATTTTTTGTGATGTAAGTTTTGCTAATATCCTAGTCTATGACAAATGACAACAAGGGGTCCCGCATGTGCCTTCCTGTCATCATGAATTATTGTTAAACACTGGAGACAAGAACTTCAGACTTACCAAATTTTGACCCATTCTTGAAACAGTCGACAACTTCCTGAAACCAAGGATATTTTACCTTGACACAATGACATTTCATTCCACCATTTCATTGTATACCTGTTCACACTCTGCATGCTCTTGGACTACAGCCCATGGAGGTGTCAATTGGTAGGCCTATAAAAGTAATTATACCATTCGACATGTCTGTCAGCCAATCACATGCCAGTATTTCAGGGAAATAATTTTCATATTCTTTGTTGTCCAGTTATCCTCTCATCTTTCACTGTTTTAGTGTTTGTCTCATGGTATAAGCTGGTTACTCACCATAGGATCAGGAATATGTGTTTACCACACCTCGGGCTAAAGCCCTCGGATGATATTCAGACATTCAAACATTTTGTCACCTTTTGCAGATAGATACTTCAGTGTGCACGGACGCAAGATCTATACTGTGGTCAGGCTACATGTATGCTTAGCCTGCTTTAGTTGCGACTGTCAGCGAGCAGGCTACAACATTTCACTGGTTGTGTTCTATTTCACTTCCGCGCCCACATGCATTTTTGAAGCAACTCAGCTCAGTTGTGCTGAGTTCTGCGGGGTGCGGACCTGACAGGCAGCAGCGGGGACCTGAAAGGCAGCAGTCGCAGTCGCAGTGACCTAGAAGCCAATTCATACCCATCTCGATTTGAATTTCGTCAGTCTGCAGCCTCGCTCACTCATCTGCTTCGAAGTAGACTGGTGTAAGTCAGTACTGTGGTAGCTCCAGACACAGTGGTCTAAAGGAGGGGGTACTTTCGGTGTTCGACTGTTTGTGGGCTTACAAGTTCCATGTTTACAGGTCTCTAAACGCTAGTTCTTGCATTAGCGCTCAGCCACTAAGCTGTCATCTCGGTCATATCCACCAACTGCAAATATTTTGGAGACCTTTTCCGCCACCGAGCTTTGACATGAGTATATTTTGTCAAATGTCCAAAATGAGCCTATAATCTAAAACAATTACTTCTGATGGAAGCCTATGAATCGATTCATGTTCAGAGTGGCAAAGGGAAAATACCTAAATGTTTCGCTCCAGTATAGGCCTAGCTATTCCTGTCATTCACAAATGTTGACACTTGTCTGAATTTTTTTTTTGTGCTGGTTGCACTGGTTCCACTGGTTACAGTCAGAGACTGATAAAAATAGTCACTAATAGGAAAAGTGTCTAGCAGTTAGTTTCTTATTTAGAAATACAAATGGCATGGTGAGACGCAATCTGAAGTTTATGCTAAATGCTTCTTCTTCTAAAAGACAGTTTGACTAGACACAAAAATATATGTTGAGAAAGTAGACAAGAGGAAAAATATGAAGCAGTTGTTACAGTAGTTCCATTTTTTATGGTGAAAGAGGGGAGAATTTTACAATGAAAATTGCACTCTGCTAGACAGATAGATAGATAGCTAGATAGATAGATAGATAGATATAGTAAGTGCAGCTCTCTATGCACAGTTCTGGTTGCTCACGAGGGTTGATTGATCCGATTACACATTTACCCCATGTGACTGATGATGCGAGGAACTTTTATCAGCTCGGTACAGACCCTGGCACAACGGGCCGCCAATTTAGTGTCTCATCAGAACATCATCCAGTTGTTATTTTACAGATGAAGGTCCACTGAAAATTTTGGGTTCCCCAACCGACCTTAGAAAATGTGCCTCGAGACAATCCGAGAAGATATGTTATGCCTACGTGGAATCTCAAGTTCTTTTCTATGCTGTTGAACTGTGATGTCAGAGATGACACTCTTCTAGCATTGCAATATATTTAAATTAACTTTAAGCTGTGATGTCATTTTCAACTGGGTCAGATTTCCCAGCTTTCATGTCCAAATATTACATCTTGTGTTTCCCTCTCTTGAGACAGTGGTATTTTCTTCAAAACACCCGTCATCCCTTTATCAAGTGGACCAGTACAGGATCTGCCATATAATACTATGGAATGCTATTTATATTAAAATAACATCAAACGTTGAATATAATATTTGATACAGAATCTGTCAAAATAGTTTTTCCATAAATTGTTGAACAGTAATAAATTGCATTCTGACGCATTTGTGTCTCGGCGAGTTACGCAAAAACAATGATCGTGCTACCACTTCATTCAAGTTCATTGTCAGATGATAGTGACAATGATTGAATTAGATTGACCAGTCTTGGTATAGGCATATACCTGAATTTTCATTGTCCATAGAAAACACTTTTTTTTGGTAAAAAGCATTTGCACACACGTTCCTGACGCCTACACATTGTCAGACATTTCTCCCACAAAATGTCAGAGTAAGAAAATTAGCCGCAACATTTCAGATATTTTTTACAAATGATATTGTTTCGTCGCATGCATGCAAAATTTAGATTCTGAAGAAAAGCATCCATTTTTCAAACCTGGTTTCTTTTCTTGATTTAATTTAAGATGACATTTTGGTTCACAATTTTAAAAAAAGGTTAAATTGAAAGTAAATCTTGAACTACATGGTTGTTCCTGAGTTAGGTGGGCATCTTATGAATCCAGATAAAACATACAGCCAGCCATTACATGGATGCGATGACAATGTTGCCGTAAAACTTCAATGGTGGTCTGTAAAGCCTAATGACAAGGCCTAATGACTGGATACACCCCAACATATATGAGGGTTACTCCAATACAAGCAGGGGCGTATCTAGAAATGGCTTGAGAAGGGGGGCATTGCATGAGATGAATACGGGGCGCTCGGTGGCTTTTCCTATCTCTTCCATGTTAATTTTGGGCCTGGGGGGGGGGGCATGGCCCAATGCCCCCCCCCCCAAATACGCCACTGAATACAAGAAAATGTTATTAGGGGTAGTGAGGAATAAAACAGTAAAAGCGAGGATATTGGAGGGAACGAGAAGGTCATGTAGGGGGAAACGGGAGCAAGTGGGGGGGGGAAGGGGGGGATCAGGAGGTAATCGGGGGCAAAATGGGGGGGGGGGTGTGGGTAATAAAAGGGAGAGGTGAGTGCATACTGTCATGATATTCCAGATATTCCATATGTATACAGGCCAATATGAAGTGGAGATTATGGCTAAGAAGGGCGAATTTTTTTAGTTTTGCAAGAAATACCTGAAACTGTTCACTTTTCAAGGAAAATTGTCTTTGATACATGATAATAGCTGATGATATGTGTCAATTCCATTCATTAATCCGGTCAGCACCACTTAACTTGTTCTGTAGAATGGGCCTAAATGTGGTGGGTGGTGCCCATACAAAATGACAATCACCATAAAGACAGTTATGTCACCGTAATTGTATGCTACGCAGTAATTAATTCTGTTATGACATACGTGAATCATGTGCAAATGACCAATCAAGAGGTGTAATGACGCATCTTGACGTGTTATGACGCATGCGACACAAATGTGTTCTAAAGTAACTTTTTCCAGTGCATCTCCGGTAACTTTCAAAAAAGCGTTTTGAGATGAGACATACTGCAATGCCTACACTCTAAAAAATGTCGCGACAAAATTGGTTTTTTAGATTCAAAATGGTTTTTTGAAAAACCAAATTTCGATGCAAAAAACGAACATGGATTTTTTTAAAAATCCGTGTTGGTTTTGCATTGAAATATATTTTTTGAAAAAAACATTTTTAATCTAAAAAACCAATTTTGTCTGAAATTTTTTAGAGTGTACTGTCACTCCGCCAAATTTACCTAATGTTTCCTGATACAAAATATTACATATGGTGGAAATATTCATACAATGAACATATTTCTTATTGTGAACATTTGTGAGATAACGCATAATAAGGTTAAATAATTTCCATATGATTTAGCAGGGAACCCTTTATTCCATTATGTCAATAAATATTGCTTTTGGCAATTGGCCACTGTTTGAGAAATATTCACAATGAAGCAGCCACGAGGCACTAAACCTGGGCGTGCCTCATATAAATTAAAAGACACAATATATATATCATATTTCCTTTGTTAAGAGTCAAACAATACCACATATATAGAAGAAGGAAGTTCAGGTATAATGGGGCATCAGACATTTTACATGCACCAGGATTGTACTGAAACGTCTCAATTCAGCAAACAACAACCAGGAAAAATCTGCACTTGCATAAATGATCCATTGAAACCTTTCAATTGTACTACCTTACCATAATGTAGTACCTTTCAGCCCATAATACTTTTAATCTAACGCCAATGCAATTCACTTGAGGATTACAAATTTACAACTGGGCAACTTCAACCGGTAAAATTTCATTAGTTCCTCTGATTACGATCAGTTCTACACTCTAAAAAATGTTGGGACAAAATTGGTTTTTTAGATTCAAAATGGTTTTTTGAAAAACCAAATTTCAATGCAAAAATCCATGTTGGTTGTTTGCATTTAAATTTGGTTTTTCAAAAAACCATTTTGAATCTAAACAACCAATTTTGTCTGAAATTTTTTAGGGTGTAGGCTAATCACGGAGTAGTGGATACCTCAGAAGTCAGAACCAGGGACGGACGCAGGGGGGGGGATGGGGGGGATGCATCCCCCCCCACCAGACCAAAATTTTCATATTTTTACATGTTAATTTTATCATCGCGGGGTCACGGTATGTCGCGAACTATGCGTTCCGCGACGCGAAAGCCCAATAGACCCCCCCACCGGAATTTTCTGGATCCCCCCCTGGTCAGAACTTTGTGAAAACTCACCCCAGGTTTAGTAACCTTTATGATAAAGGCCTACTTTTGTAATTTTTCAACACAATGATCTTAACAGCTGTAAACAGCATGTGATTTTTTTCGTCATGTCTGACACGTTTCTGTGACAGAGGCATATCTCCCTATCACCAGATGGCTCCCTGCAGTGGCGTATAAATTTTAGGGGGGTGGGACATCGGGTCATGGCCCCCCTCAGGTCAAAAACAAACATGAGATAGGAAAAGTCACTGAGCGCCCCGTATTCACCCCATGTAATGCCCTCCCCTCAGGCCATTTCTAGATACGCCCCTGGCTCCCAGTCAGTAACTAAAACTAACAGCAAAGTAATGCCATGCAGTGGAATCGAACCCTGGACCTCAAATTTACAAGGACCGTGCCAAACCACCCAGCTACCAAGATACATGGAATTTTGTCCAATTCCATTTGCTAATTTTTGAGTTATGCTATATAATGATGTTTTGATATGTTCCCAATTATTATGCGAGTTGAAAATTATCCACTGCCACTCAAACTCACTCAAACTCATCTGAAAATGCCATCAACGTATATCCCATAACACTAAAGGAAAAGTATAGCTATCATTTCAAACGTGGATTTACTTGCATCCAAGAAATCCATGTTATTCTCCTGCATTGAAATAGCATTGAAATTACAGTTTTATTGCAATAAAAAGCCTCTGTCAGCCAGACAAAATGCAAAATCATTACCAAACTCATTCTCCACCTTCCTTAGGCTTAGAAATCTCCTGTAAACCAATGACAATCAAGTTGCACTAATATATTTGATAAATATCTTGAAATGAATTGAGCTCATCCGATTGCCAATGCTATTCCAATGGGAATCAGAAGTGAGAGTTTATGAGACCATATTTTGAAGAGATATCGGATTTGGTGTTTCATCACGCTGTAGACCCCGAAGTCAGTCAGAGTTAAGATTCTGACTTGCTTGGCAAGAACTTCAACTGACTAGTCAGCTAAGTTGTTGAACACTGACTTCACTTGACTTCAACAAACTTCAGCTGACTTTGTGCAAGTTTCCAGGGCCCTTCTGTTAAATATTTTACGACACTACATTTAACTTTGGAAATTTCAAAGTGTTCGTACACGGATTACTGTGTAGTACCCGAATGTGTCAATTTTTAGGGAGTTTTTATGTTGTATTGGCTTTACAAAAGTGACTTTGCTTTTTTTAAGGATTTTTGACTGCACTGTTAAAAAATAATTGTCAATTTACAGACATTTCGGGAAATTTTTTTTCCAGAACACTCTGTAAGTTCACAGAAAACATATTTGTGTGCATACTGGATTTTCAGTAATCATACAGGCATTTTGACAGTAATGATTGAGACTTTTTCAGTAAGTTCACAGAATTACCAGTTATATATCAATGACTTGTGAAAGGTGTCACAAATATAGAAACTGAGATTGTTAGTTTTATTTTTTTTGTCAGTTCATGGTAACGAATATTAATCTGTTTATAGAATGGGTTTTATAAGCTCTATATATTATTACTAATTTTAGCACAAGCACTGTAGGATTTTAAACAAAATTACTGAGCCAATGAAAAAAATCAGCAAACAGACATTGCAAGACCTTTAGAATCCATAAGATAGAAAATTATTTGTGTGGATTACTTAGATAGATAGATAGATAGATAGATAGATAGATAGATAGATAGATAGATAGATAGATAGATAGATAGATAGATAGATAGATAGATAGATAGATAGATAGATAGATAGATAGATAGATAGATAGATAGATAGATAGATAGATAGATAGATAGACAAACAGATTGATAAAAAATGTTTTTTAATGTTGATATCTTTAATATTGAAAATTGTTATTTTTTTAAAATATGGCAAAAACACTAATATAAAAAACAAGTCGAATGAAGAAGAGAAGTAGCACTATATGTTGCTGGAGGCACCTTTTTAAAGTTAAATCCTCGTTCCATGGGGTTTTGGTGGAAACTGAGCCATTTTTGACGTCTTACTGAGCGAGAAAAAAACACACAGACCAAAATTTAAAAAACGTGCTTTTATTGACACCTTATTTGTATTTCTGCTTTTAAAATCGATGTCTCGGCCTTTTTAGTGTTTTTATCCTACTTCAAGCTAAAAATAGCATTTTTCATTATTTAAAATAAAAATTTAACCCTTTAATTGAGCATCATTCAAAGGCATTGCATTGCAGTCCAAAAAAGCTCAAAATGCATTAACCAACCACAGATGAATGGATAGATAGCTAGAAAGAAAGATAGGGAGATAGAAAGATAGGGAGATAGAAAGATAGGGAGATAGAAAGATAGGGAGTTAGATAGATAGGGAGATAGAAAGATAGGGAGATAGAAAGATAGGGAGATAGAAAGATAGAAAGATAGAAAGATAGGGAGATAGAAAGATAGAAAGATAGAAAGAAAGAAAGAAAGAAAGAAAGAAAGAAAGATAGATAGATAGATAGATAGATAGATAGATAGATAGATAGATAGATAGATAGATAGATAGATAGATGGATAGATGGATGGATAGATGGATAGATGGATAGATGGATAGATAGATAGATGGATGGATGGATGGATGGATGGATGGATGGATGGATGGATGGATGGATGGATAGATAGATAGATAGATATATAGATATATAGATATATAGATAGATAGATAGATAGTTAGATAGATAGATCGATTAGATATCAATAATTATTGATGGGTTTCTTGAAGAAAGATAGGTTGATTGAAATAGTATTGGTTGACAGATAGTTGGATAGATAAATAGATAGAAAGGCAGATCGAAAGATAGATAGACGGATAGATAGATAGATATGGTAAATGCAGTTCTCTAAGCCCAGTTCTGGGCACTCACAAGGGTTGATTAATGAGATAGAAAAGGGACAGCGAGAGCCCTCAACACATTTACCCCATGCATCTGCGTGATCTTTTTCTTGCCAAGCACAGACACTGATACGAAGGGCCACCAATTTAACATCTCATCCAAACGACATCCAACTGAGATTTTGCTCATGACAGTTCACATAACCCCTCTGTCACCCAACTGCTGAATGAGCTCATTTATAATAAAGCTTCTAAATAAGGGAAATAACAGTATCGTTTGGAAACAATATTTGTACAGACTTCCAGTGGTGCAAGAGACTGTAACCAATCAGTCAACTACCTTTGCTGTTTCTGTCTAATTACTTGGTCATTATTCCACCAAATTTAAGTTCTGATGGATTAGTTTTGTTACATATCAAGCAAAATTTCATGACAGAACCCCAAACATGTGGTGTCTACCCAGCATAAGTAGTAGGTATAGTTATTGCCAAAAGTACCATAAAATTCATTTATTCACTGAAGCCAAATGTTTTTAGCAGACGTTAATACTGAGGAAGAGCCCAAATCATTGATATTGAGAAAAAAAAAAAGAGTGATATCATAGTCTGGAATAATTTGACATCAATCACTAATTTTGCAAAACACATGGCTTCAAAATATATTCTGTTGCAAGCTCATTTTCCAGGAGTGACATCAACCTTGCCATTCTTCAGATGCATGACGATAAAAGAACGTATACATAATTATGTAAAACTCTAGAAGCCAAATTTCTGACAGTACAGACATGCACACTATTTGATGAGACTCACATGCTCCGTAGCATTTTTCGTTTCTTTTGAAATCGTCTTTCAGCATGATTAACATGTTTACATCTTTATAACTATACCTCAAAATACAGAATCATACATTGATCATGTCACACAAAACTATTGTATCAGACTTTATTTCAAGAGACGTCTTGTAAGATACTATGAATTCTGGTTATTAACACAATTTCTTAAAAAACTGCACATATTCACTCTCAATAATCATGCGATGTACAAATCATCAATTGGATGACATTAGGACTTAAAACACAATTATCATAACATCTGTAAGTTTCTTTTGTGTTGTTGTTATTTCTGGTCCGGGGAGCAAAGTAAGTATAACACGTAGTTGCCAATCGCTGGATCCTGGGTTCAATTTCCATACTGGGCGGGTCACCTGGATCTATGTTGACCTTTTGCCTTATTCCTACATCCTCTTCCAAGTGCATAAATACAGGAGAAGAGGCCTTGATCATCCATTTCCATTGGCATTTTTGATGAATCTCTGAAAAGATAAATTATTGTAATGTATAACACGTATTCTACACAACTACAAATTATCTTACAAATGAGTTACATGTTAATTCTTTGTTCTCTCATCAACCAACCCTATAATTGAAATAGGCCTGCTTTGACTGTGATCGAAATCATAATTATGAAATAATAGTTATGGTATTTAAGTGATTAAACAATCCTCTAAGACAATAGATTTATATTGAAAGATATCAGTCAGAAAGTCAATAAGCAACAGTATTCAAATTTGTACATGAGCAAATTTATGGATATACCAAATTTTCAATAACTCATAGAAGAGAAAAAAACAGTTAAGTTGGAAAACAATTATAGTTTTGATGCCAAGTTTTCTTGTTGGACAAGGAGGCAGGGAACTAAGTTACAACAGCATTATAGCTCAAACATGAATTGTTTCTTATGTCTTTATTTGAGTTTCCTCCAATTGGGGAGGTTAGGGCAAGTTGTCCCAATTTTTTTAGCATTTTCCCCATGCATAATTTTGGCAGGTTTCAATGACAAGGGACATGATCATAGTTATTCATAAATAAAAAGTAGTGATTGTGGCACAACTTGTCCTTAGGTGGGTAAAAATGTGCCAAATGATTGACAAGGTGTCATTCCTCGAAACTTATAATACTGATATATTACTTGTAACTCATCAAAAATTGATGCTGTACACTGTATACCCAAACAAAGCAAAATGTGGCAAACACTGGAATTATAAGTTTCTTTGGAAAGTCTAATTGAATATTATTTTTAATCTCAGTTATATCGCATCATGCCTAAGGCAAGTTATATCCAATAGTGACAATACATGAGAAATAAAATAAGTTGCCAAAAACCATAGATTAAATCTGACAACCCAAAATGTCAGATAGGCTCACTACATACCATCAGCAATAAGCTGGAGAGACATCACCTAATTGCAAATAATATTGTGCAAATGAGAAACATTATTGTCCATCCTCAGGACATCAAATTTTCAACAATAATGTTAATTTTTGAAAGAAGCTTATTGCAGTATTATATTAACCAGGTTAAGTCATGTAACATAGTAATGGGTAGAGTGTTATTGCCTTCTTTAGTTGTTTTGTTTTTTATTTCTAACCAACATTGGGTAGAACAACTTACCCCGGTCTCCCCTTTGTTGATTGGTTACATGCACATCTCTCACATCATATTTCAAAGCTCATTTAAGCATCTGCACCCACAAATTTACACTTACATTATCACAAGGTAAATCTAACAAATTGCATTTACCTTACACACACCTCTCTCTAAAATAGAAAATTTATATCTTACCTTTCTCTGTTCTCAGGTGTTTGGATTGAGAAATACAAATGAGTTCCTTCATAACTAATTTCATTATCCTTTTTGTGTTTCTATTCAGAGGTGAGATTTAAAAACTATGACAGAGATTAACAAATTGTGATACAACAACACCTCAGTAACAATGAAAGAGGCATTTCACAGATATCTGCACATACACTGTGAGAAGCCAGTACTTGTACAGATAATTATGTAAGTAAACTGATTACAGAAATGTGTGCCAACAGAGTAGGAACTGTAAGCTTTTCTGAACTGGCAGTTATCCAACAGATTTTTCTGTAGCCTTACAGAATTTTCTGTACCTCTACGCAAAATTTTTAACAGTGTGGGAAACCAAAGAAACAACCTTAAACCATTATTCGCAGTAAGTACCGTGATGCTCAACATAGTTCAGTTGAACTTTAAGATCCATCAAATATATATTTATAAAAATAGCTCTCGACTGACAACACTTGAGATAAGGAGTTTGAATTGTTGAGCTGATGGCTAGTTTCCTGAAGCTTCGTTGTTTTCGTTAAATTTCCTCTATAGGCTTCATCATGCTTTAAAAGTCTGAAGCAAAGTGAGGTGTTATCTTGCTGTCAAGACTCAAGAGTGTACATTTTTAGATACAAGAAGTCACTAATTTGTGAGAAATGAATATAATACAACAATTGCTATTGTTGAAGACAGGCTGAGGGAATACCAAATAGGAAAACATAATGACAATGAATTATCTTCTATATAACTTGGTAACTATTGCAGCTTTTGCAGATTTGCAGGAACCGTCAGGAGGTAAACACTTTTTATCAATATAACTCCTACAGGTGTGAACTGTGTAGGAAATGCAAAACGTTAATGTGAAATGAATCATATAAGGTATTTTCCACTCTGGAAGATGCTGTCTTAAAGATAGAGGAATTTGTTTTTTGCCCTAAAATGCTTTTTTTGTCATTCTTTTTTAAATTGCCCTGTTAGACAAATTTTAAATTTAAGGAAATTAAAAATCCAATTCATGACATAAGCAAAACTCTATTGTAAAGAGATACAGTGAAGATTATTTTTGACATAGAAAGAAGGATGCTTCAGTAGGAAATGCACACAGGAACTTCAAAATTAAGGCATCTGAACATGTCATTAATCAGAGTCTCTGGAAAAAAGGTCTCCCAGTGAGACCAATTTAACAATGACTGGAAGACGAAATATGTCCACTGGGAGACCATTTGGTCTCCCAGTTACTATGTTAAAAATGCGCTGCAAAAGTCCTATAAGACTTAGAAAAACATCTTGTGCTCTTTATGCTGTTTGGAATGGTACCAAAACCATTTATGTGAGGCAAAAATTGGCTAAGTTTTGCAACTATGACTTGACTTCAGCTGACTCAAGTCTGACTTGACTAGACTGAACATTAACTTGCTACTTGGGAACCTAAGTATGACTACACTAGTCGACTTTATAGAGTCGACTTCGGTTTCTATCACACAGTATGACTGTAGTGTGCTAAAGATACATCCTAGGCTGAAATTTCAATGATTTGAAATTTTTTTAGAGGCGATACTTCAGCCCTTTGCTGATATGATCTTAGTAACTCTATATGGCGCCACTCGCCTCTGTATAGATGGCCACAGACCTCCCGACAGGAGGCCAGAGGCCAAATAGCGGGCGTTAGTGGAACTCTCCTTTTTCCAGCTCTCCTGTGTTGACGAGCAGAATAAAACTATTTCCGGAAACATCAGCCTGGAAATTTACAATGGAGCTGGGGTTTCTAAGGTCCGTAACAAAGTCTAATCAGCCTGACAGTACTGGAATATGGTGGCAATCCATGCTTAACATTCCATTTTAGACTCGGCAATGCAAATCCGTAATGTTTTCAATGGATTAAAAGAGCCCTGGGGCCTGGAATGCCAGCTCCACTGACTCAGCAATGGTACAAAATGGCAGCTTGTTCCCGGAAATAGTTTTATTCTGCTCGTCAACACAGGAGAGCTGGAAAAAGGAGAGTTCCACTATCACGGCCTATCTGGAAATCAGGCTGTGTTGAAACGTCAGCAAATCTGGACTAGCGCCGTACGTAGTAAAATGCGGACGTGGGTCAATTTTGCGGAACGGCGGGCTGCGGGATTTCGTAATAAAATGAGGATGCGCACCTGCGGAATGGACCGCTTTTTTGCGGGATCAGTCGTAATAAAATGCGGATGGGGTCAAGTATGTGGAACAAGCTGAATTTGCTTTAAAAATCACATTTTTTTTTTTGAAAAAAATTTCTTGTTAAGAGCATGGTACCCATGCTTCTATTTTGAGTAAGAAGCCCATTTCCATGGTTTTCCAATGCGGTTGTATTATATTGATTTCTTAGTCATGAAGGCATCGACATTTGAAATGATTGTTCTATTCTTTATTTAGTGTTATGAGGTGTATATTAAAGGCGTTTCATAATCAACTTTGTTGACTTTGGGTTGCAATGGATGTGTTTCCAAGAATTTGCCTAATAATTGGGAACACCCCAAAGCCTGATTATTTAGCTTAACTCCCAAGTTAGCCAATGGAATTGGACGAAAGTGACAGGATATTTTCTTCTTGATACAAATATCTTCGTGTGCGAAGGATATATGAATAGTGTTATTTCTTTTTTAGATATTGTAAAAAATCTTATAGTTGCATAATAATTGGGAACGCAGTGTGGACATTTTGTTGTCATTATGACATTATGCTCGTGATCAGTTGAATCCTGATTTAAGATTTCAATTTTAAAGAATAATAAACTTTTCTGTTAATGTTTGGTTCGCTATTATTTAAGCAAATTAAATTAGATGTTATGAAATTCCATCCTCTCTATAACGATGGTAAAAGATCTGATACAATTGTTACATTAAAAGTAGAATTCGATATCTTTCCATATCATTGTTGCATAAGTTGCATAACTTTTTAAAGGATCTGATAATGAATTATGTGATTTAAATTTGATCTGTGCTTTTCAAAAATATTTTGAAATTTTCTGATGATTCCTCTTAATTAAATGATTTTGTCATATGCGCTCGTGATTAGTAATTGTATAATGCAGATTAAATATTTTAATAAGAATTAACTTTTCTGTTGACATTTGGTCTCGCTATTATTTTGAAACTTCAAGGTGAATATTATTGCAGTGACATACACACTCTACGTAAGTACTACATCTGCAAATATTAACTGATATTTTAAATTTGCTGAATTCCAAAAATTCATAATAATACAATATTAATATTTCTACATACCTACCTTTGTACAGGGCTCCAGTTGGATAAGCAAAATGCTTCTCTGGAGCCCTTAAGCAATATGCTTAAATAAACATACATTACATTACATTACATTACTTTGAACAAAGCGTAAAAAGATGATCTCCTTTCATGAAATATAATGATTCTTTGTTAAATATGTTACGGATGATTTCATAATTGTAAACTCTGACTCAGAGACTGGATTTGTATTTTTTCAAGGAAATATTTTCTACCAAGAAAAATGATGTCATACATTTTTTTATACCACTTAAAACGCTGTTTAGAATCAATTTATGTATGTCCTAGAAAAAATACATCCATTCCTAGTTTTTACCATTATGAAATCATATTTTGAAATTCAATGCTAACACAGGCAGTCACCAGGACTGACAGCATGCCCACAAAGCTAGGGATATATAAATATTCTTAGCCTTTGACTTGAACTCCTGGGAGGTTCTATGGGGATTTTTCACTTGAACTGCTTTGCTTGTTCAGTGAAGGAAACTGACACAATCAATTATGTAACACAAAACAACAGTAAACCAAGTTGACATTGATTAGCAAACCAGAATGTGATTGCCGAGTCTGACTCTGGTATACATCAATGTTGAATAGAAATTTTGTGAATGTGCAATGAAATTGGAACTATTTCTTTGGACAGCAATGCTGCAGCATACAAAATCAACTTTTGTGCCAGGTGGCAGCAGCATGCAGTTATCATTTTCACTAGACTGTACATACCATGTACTATTATTTACTAGAAAAGCCCGCGAAGAAAACATGACCAGAGAGAGGCAGTTTGACCAACTTGGTTTTAACTATGTAAGCTTAATCCTGACCTTTGGTACGGGTAGTTCATTTTGAGTTGAAGAAGCCCATGAGAAGTGGGCGAAAGCTCCAGGTGAGTGATTATAAACAGACCGTTGTGATATGAAATGCAATGGATGGATGATGAGGATTGAAGGGTTTGCGAGCATGCATTGTCTTGAGGGTGATTGTTCGTAGCTTTTGGCAGCTTAGGAAGAGGAATGATGTATGTCATTAAGATGTGGAATGCAATTCCCGGGGTTGGGGGAAGGATTTTGTTGACGGTAGCGGTGTTGGTAATTATTTTTTTATAGCTCGAAATGTCTCAGAATATTCATTGGATAAGCAATTGAATTGTACCCCCAGGACGAAATTGGTGTTGTTTGCGGCCCGTCAACGAACAATAATTATTTGTGCATGGTCACTCACGACAAACTATTTTATCGGAATTTTAACTGTACCGTACCGTAGCTACAGGTGGAAACTAACTTTGTTTGTTATTTCCATGTGGTGACCAAAAGTGTTTTTTCAGTGTCAAGTTGGAAAGAATGTAGTTTTTTCACCAAATGTCCATAGGCCCCCCCCCCGAAATGATCATGTGGTTGGGCCCTTAAGAAATATTGCGAGGAGAAATTATTTATTTCGAAGGTACCAAAAAGTAATGTATTTATTTATGTAAAATTGAGGAAGAAATGATTTAATTGAAAGAAAGGTGCAAGGCTCCCCCCTTGATATGAAATGGTGAACCCCCATTCAATAAGGCAGTAATAAATTGCATTGAGTTATGTATGTGAATTCAATGTAGGTGGTTAAAGTCACAGAAGAGGGGAACATAGCAAATACAGAGTTAAATGACACTGAAAAGCAAGGTGTGTCTAGGATGTAATACAGTGATTAGGGTAAAGGCAGATCTATAGACAGAAGCTGATGTAAATTAGGAGTAGGACTTGGCTGGAATGATAGGTGACTGATGAATAGCACTTGATTACTGAGTGTGCACAGTCTGGATCATTTTGGCGGGAAAGGCGATGGTGGCGCCGCCAGAAAAACGTGAGCAGTAAGGTAACTACGATCATAAACATGCGAGGAAAGGGTTGAATCGAAGGGGAATTTGGAGGTCAAAGGTAGTGGGACGGAGGCAGATATGAAAGATATGGAGAAAACAGGATGAAAGGTACATGGCAGGTGTGGCGAAAAGTACAGGAGTTGACTTGCAGGCACAAAGAAAAGGTGAGGTGGGATGACGTCATGAGCTGTCACATCACGTGCGCTAGTGTAATATTTATAGAGATTTATAAAGTCAATCAAAACTTACTTCCAAACGGTTTGGATAACATGCTTATACAGAATTTTTCTGTTCACAGTCATAACACTAGAAGAAGTCAAAATTACTATTTACCTACTATGCATGCCATTAATCATCAGCCAAAAAAGTATTAAATACATGGGTATAAACTTTGGAATGATTATATGCATTGTAATCGCAAGGCCAGCGGAAACCCGTGATGTCACATTGGCTATTGGAATGTTCCTCTGATGCTGTAAAATTTGAAATTTTGATTCAGCTTTTGGTCGAGTAATGGTAATCTGTCCGTTGTCATAACTTATAACAACAAGCTTTGTTAGCTCAAAGAAAATGTGCACCTATCTCACTCAATCATTAAAGCAAACTCAAAATGCAAATTTTACAGTTAAGGCATTGTATATAATGTAATAACGTAGACAGGTGACTAAATAGCTGTTTACCAATCTGCGAATGACTCAATTGATCCTTGATAAAATAGCCATCTGAAAGAATTTTAGGAGATAAGACGTCTTTTCGCAAGGAGAACATTTCCGAGTTTGCAATTAGTTCTTCTGAAGGTGTAACCGCAGAATTTAAACATGTCATTAGCGAGCTGGCCATAAAAAGAACTAGATTACCCTTGCAGGCCTAACAGTTGTCATTCTGCCAAATAAGCACCCTTTCTACCAAAAGATTCCAAATTAAACTTTAGGGTCAATTGCAGTGATAGAATGGCGGTACTTCCTAGTAAACTTAAGGCTTAAGATCAGGTTTAACCAAATGAGAGCGGTTTTAGAGTTGGTTTTACATCTGAAGTTAAAAGGATATAGACTCAGAAATATCTGACTCCATCATGCTTTACCTGTACATTGTAGGTGAGAGGCAGGTTATAGTTGAGACAATTTTTTAGAAACGTGTGCCTGCAAACTATATAGAGAATGATATTGAAATGATGAATAGCCATGTGTATGGGGAATACATTGTTCAAATGTATGGAGAAACTTGACTTCCTATGTTGGATAGTTTAGTTTTTACCCCAGATGGCATCAAAGGAGGTTATGTCAATTGTATCAACTAACCTACCTGGTAAGGATAGTTGATACACCTAGGCAGGTTAATTGATACACTCTAAAAAATTTCGGGACAAAACTGGTTTTTTAAAATCAAAAATGTTTTTTTGAAAAAATCCATATTGGTTTTTGCATGGAAGTTTGGTATTTCAAAAAACAATTTTTCTTGTAAAAAACAAGTTTTGTCCCGACATTTTTTAGAGTATACACCAAATCCTGATGGACAATGTTAAGAAATAATCACATTATTCAGCCTTGGTGGGATACTATAAACCACCCCCCCCCCCCAATTCTCTCTGAAATCAGATAGTTCTACTAGGAATCTTAGATGCTATCAAATATGAAAATATTGAAGCCTTGAGAAATTGAAAACTTACGTGAGCAGCGTGACAATTCACGTTTTTATTTTTTTTTAGAAACTTAGGACTTATGATTTAAAGTTATGTGTTTCTTTTTTGACCTAGTGTTTTCATCTCAATTACAACTTGGAATCGAAAAGTGTATTTTAAGCTCAGTTTCATATATCACATAAAATGATCACACCTTGAAGTTGCATTATAAAAAGATGGATTATATCTTCTTAGTTATCTCGTTGGAACTTATATTCTACCTGTCTTTGCGATGAAATTAGTACTTTTTAGTCAAGGCGCTGATGAGATGTACACGAAATCATACCTTTTGCTTTGCATGGTGTCAGGGAAATGGGCGTACCATTTTTTTTACCAGAGTAGTATACCAAATCTATGTCATATGCATTTTACATTTTGGCGTATTATTACATTGTAGCTTCGCTGAGAAGCTATTGTGGAACATGGCATTTCAACATGTGTCATGTGCGTTAGTGGGAATGTGAATCGATTCCTGCAAAAACTACTGGATGGATTTAGATTTGCTTTGGCATGATGTGTTCATTTGTGCTACACAATACCTGATTACATTTTTGAGACTATTGGAGCTTTTGTGGGCCTACAGTTAAAGACATTATCTAAAAAATCAGTTTTCTTTTAAAGTTCTACTACGAGTTGATAACATTTAGGCCTAAAACTCAAGCAACTGCTTATGTGTGGCATCTTGCAGTAGTCGAAGTTCAATTTGAAATGGACAGCGAAGCTATTTGCTCTCCGAGCGCCAGTTCTAATTTCATTTTACGTCCCATAGTTGCTCATGGATCTTCACCAAAATGCAATCAGGTGTTCATTGTTGCCAAAGGAAAAGTACTTCTAAGTTTCATGGGAAACTGTGTGATGAATTTTCTTGCACCTTGTTGACAGACAGATCAGGCACACGCAGATGAAAATATTAGTCCCGACCCATAAATTTTCTCATCATTTCACTTCTCATGCCATAGTATGCTCTTGAACTTTTAGGACAACCTTGATTTTGCTTTTAAAAAGTTCTTGCAGGGTACATAATAATTTAATCAAAAAGATACAATATCTCTGGGCCTGCCTTTTAATTTTATTGTTATATAATATATGAGTGTAACTATTCAAATTTAAATTTTATGTTGACTTTGACCCAATCCTTAGGTCTCCTGATTTCAACTCTGACTCAACTCACAACTTTCATATGGTCTAAAAATAAATAGATCTTGTATGGATTTTATACATTAACAGTTTGGATTTTATATATTGATAGACAACAGCTTTTCTGTGATTGGTCTTTAAAAATTTTATACAGTTCACCTTGTTTAATAATGTGTTTTGTAAATAATTTTAAAGAATTTTTAGGAGTCTGGAGTTACCAGATTAATTATGACTCCGAGTCCGACTCCGCCTGAAAACCAAACTTTGACTCTGACTCTGAATCTTTGACTCCACCTGTAAACCTACAACCCCATGACTCAGACTCCTGTCTCCGACTCTAAAGTCCTGTTTAGCAGTGTGCTGAAAGCTTCAATAATCTGTGGCTAGTTGTAATACATTGTATTTTTCCTGCATGGTTCTTTATTTCCTGAGGGGAAATCTTAGATTGCATGAGACAAAGGAAGCCTCAGATGGTTCTGTCAAAAAACGGAAATGCTAAAAAAGGACTTGAAGGAGAATCTCAATGCATTTCACAAAGTGCTTTGGGCTATTGCGCAAAGTACACTAATAATAAATCCATAAAAAGGTCAAGCGAGTATCAAGAAGGAGGAAATGAGAATTGGGAAAGGGACGTACGTACAAAATCAGTGCATTCCTTTTTATAACATAACTAGCATGATACCCGTGAAATTGGGGTAGGGGAGGGGCAAAATATTAAATATACATTTTGAACGTAAAACCCAACCTTGCAGTGGTTGCAAAGAGGTGCGCGCAAGTTTTTGTGGATGGGCACCCTATACTTTTGCTAGGAAAGATGGTGGGGACCGTGAATTAATGGTTGGATAACGAGGAGACCAAACAATTGGTCAGATTTGGAATTCCATTCAATGCTTAATTGATGTCACCATTGTTTTCCAGAGAGACGCTCATTGATTGCATATTCATGTATTAGGATGCCTTCATTTTAAGTTCTTGTGTGCTTTTCAAACTGAGGCATCATTCTCCCCATGTCAGAAAAATTTTTCATTGCATGTCTTTACAATAGATTTATGTTTATGTCATAATTGTGATTTTCAGTTTTCTTAAATTCAAAATTTGTCTTACAGGGCGTTTTAACAAAGAATGGCAAAAAACTTTTCGGAGTAAAATTTGTAATTTGCTCCTCTTTAGATTCTTCCAGAGTGGAAAATACCTTGTATGACTGAAACCAGTGTTAGTATTAGGCCTACCAATTTTACATCAACATTCTGAATGTCCTGAACATTGTGCCCAAATAACCTTTTTGTAATTTGAGCATTCTTAGTTTGCTTTCCGCACATAGAAAATGTACGAGCTTTAAATCTAAAAAAAACTTCTTTCAAAATTTAATCTGAAAAAATTAGAAAGTTACAAAGCCTAACAGTTGCATTAAAATGCACTAAAAATACTCCAGCTTGGAGACACCTTGGCTGGACCAATCAGAAGCAAGGGCAGGAAATCTATATATGTTGGAGTCATATTGATAATTTTAAGTGATACAGTACTGTTATAATCCTGACTGTTCCTGTAAATCTGCAAAAGCTGCAGTTATTACCAATATAGAAGATACTTCATAGTCATTATGTTTTCCTATTTGGTCTTCACTTAGGATATCTTCAACAATAGTGGTTGTTGCATTCTACTTATTCCTGACATATTAGTGACTTCCTGTATCTAAAAATGTACACGCTTGACAGCAAAAAACATCTCATGTTGCAAACTGCAATAACTGCTATGAACAGTAAGCTGTGGTGACAGCCAAGGTGTCAAGGTGTGTTTAAATTCTGTCACAAACTGTTACTTACTGTGACCTGAATAGCAGAGGCAGAAAAGTCATTTTAAACTCTGCTGTCACACTGAAAAGATGTTTTTAAAAGATTCACCGATCGTTTGTCACCTAGATTGAGTTGCATAAACGTGCATTTAAAACTCATGTCAACCATTCCTTCAAGCTGGAATTCGACTAGCTGTGAGATTTGGTAAAAATCTTGTTTGTGTTTTACAGCTATTCATTGAGCTCCTTCCCCAGCTGAGTGACAATGACATGCATTCAGTTGATGCATATTGAGAACAGATATTATGGGATCAGATGATCTCTGTTACATATTATAAAACCTTCCACTTCCCATCTCCTTCCGATAACATTCCAAGTCAAGCCAACTTGGGCTCACATGGCATGCTTTGAGTATCCATGTAGGCTATGCTATTGACTAAATGATAATGACACTGGAGCTTTCACAATGTAAATTTAGTACAAGCAACTGCTTGATGTCATGTTGCTGACAAGCAACTGCTTGATGTCATGTAGCTGACTCTCTCGACTAATGAGAATGTACATATAGCTCGACATCACCGAAAAAGCCTTGCATGACATATGGTTTTTCTACTCACATCTCAACTGACCAATAGCCACCCAGTCTCAGCATGACATCAAGCTTTCAGTCTCTAAAAAAAATTGAAGGATACATAGTTATTTGATGGATAATAATCTTACTTCAATATGATATACTATGTGCCAAAAAGCTATTCAACCACTTCGAATGTATATTTTACCAAAGTTTATGCAAGTAGGATATCGTATGTCATTAATTCCATCATTGCTTTACCTCCAGATGTATACAATATGTTTTAGAATAGTCGTCATGATTCAAAGTCATGCCGCAGTCAATTTTCAATGGTTTCTGTTAAATTAAATACAGGTCGTGAATAGAGATAGTTGAGAACAGGGGATGATACTACCCAGGAACCTACAGATCAGATATAAATATGAAATATTCAAGACTTACTCATTTTTTTTTATTAAAATTCCTCATAGGCCTAATATATTTGCAACATACACATGCACATGTGCTTCTGCGCCTGTGAGTTTTTAGCTTAGCTGCTATTGTAGTAGAATTATCCTTCAGTTTTTTCATTCAATATAAATAGGCCTTCAGGTACAGTGGTGATGACTTCCATTGGGTCAATGCTAAAAATCCTCCCCTAAACTGCCTGAGGAGGCAAGAACACTCATCTGATGAACAGGGGCGTAATTTTCGCGGAAAATGTGGGGGGGGGGCACACGGCGGTCACGCTATCGTAATTGGCCGACGGATCCCCGAAAGCTCACAAATAATTAAATCTGTCAGTCTTATTTAAATTCTTGAATTACTAACTTTTGTATGGCATGGTAACCTGCCGAAGAAGAAAGGTGGGGGATTTGTCTCTTAGAACAGCGCCCTACCAAATTGAGCCCAAGGGCCATTACCACAACAGTAACAACAAAATTGTTTTCACACAAAAAATTGGGGGGGGGGGACATTTCATATTATGTCCCCCGAGGTCAAAAATATGGCCACGCTGATGAAACGACAATATATGTGGTCATAAAGGATGATAATTATTAGAGGGATGTGGAATTCTAAAGGCGGTCAATTCTTTTTGCTCTACAAAGTTAGACACCATAACTCTTTTCTTAACTTCACCCAGGGGTAAATTGGTACTTGGCTACTTTGATGGCGACTATACAGTGACTTAGTATTGTGTGTGCTGGAAATGCTGCCTGCTTGTATAATACCAAGGGAGTTGAGGAAGACTACACATGGGTAGAAATCTTTGCCGAGTAAGTGAACGGTGAACCCACTTCTTTTGATATCACACATGCCTCTAATATCATCCTTTCTGACCTAATATATTTTCATCTGATCAGATAAGAATTCATGCTTCCTCAGGCATTTTGGTCGATGATGTTGTTTAGCATTGACCCAATGGCAAAACATCACTACGCAGTTTCCCTCACATGTGGCATTGTAAATGTTCATGACACACAATAACGGATTACACTGTACACACAAAAATTTTAAAATGACACAACGCCTTACTGCGCCATTGGAATTAAATTGGACAAAACGACAGGAAATTGGTTTCATGGAAAATATGATGTTGTTATTTGTTAGAACCGAAAAGTTGGTGACATGTGACTGACACTTTTGTCACAATTCACCACTGTCAATGCCACGTTCAATCGTGACTTCTAATATTGTTTGAGTGAGTCAAACAAGCCTTATTGACAAAAATAGAGTGGATTTGAACCTAGAGACGATGGTTTTTTGCAAGAATTTAATATGATGAAAGGCCTCTCAGAACTTCTACTGAGTATGTTTTTATGAATGGGTCAAAATTTGAAAACCTTTAAATTTCAGCTGAAAAAATTTTGAAAATTTTTCGTTCCAGAAATGCCTTTTAAAGTTTGCGTTGGGTGGGTCAAACAGTCAGCTATCACTGCACTTTCATGTCCAAGGGTCCCAACGCCCCGCTGATCTGTACTGAGGTGATAAACACAGCTGTAATGTTTTTTGACTGTCATTAAAATCACACTTCTAACTAAAAAATCCTGACCACTTAGGGCTAAAAAATCTATTGCCAATGATTAGGCAAGTTGCTTGCACATTTTGGGCCAAGTTTCAGGTCTCTATAGTGCCAATTATTTTTGAGAAACTGCATTTAATCAATTAAAATACCAAATATGTGTGTCATTAGCATCATGCCTATAACTTGAAATCCGTACCACTTAGAGCTGAATAATGTATTACCAACAAATAGGAAAGTGGCTTTTCTGCACACATTGAGCTATATTTCAGGTCTCTATGACCAATAGTTATTGAGATAGAACATGTCCTTGAACCAGAAATTTACAAAAACAAACAAAAACACTCTTTTCATCAATATTTTGGATTCTGAATTTAATAAAGATGATCTCCACTACTTCCTCCAGTGCCCAGTGTCTTTACTAAACCATATTTCAGATGCTAGACAATGGTTAAATGTTACTGGAACCCCATATTTGGTTAGTAGTTTCAGAGAAGCATCAAACTTCATACTAAGCATGTCAGATGCAAAGAAAATGCAAAAATGTTATGCAATAGTCTGTTGAAACATTTATTGATAATATATATTCAACTGATTTCAACTGAAGTCATCTGCAACAAAATTTTAGTGACGTAAAGGCAAAAAGCCATTTTTGACATGATGCTGATGACAGCGTGATGCTAATGATAATTACAGTAAAAATCTTTGCAGGGACCAGTGGAAAACTCGCAGTCTGGCAGTATGTGCATGCAATGACCTTATGAACACCAGACATATGTTCACAGTGATTTTGGTCCAGAAATATGCTGTCAAAATAGAGTAGCAAGGCGTTTGCTAATGACAAATTGAGATAGGACAACTGACATGCCAACAGAAATACTCTAATATGTTGGTTTACATAAATGACACAGAGCTACAGATAGTTCAGTTATTTTCTTGGGTTCTCAGACAACATCAGACACAAGGTTTTCTCACAGAATGTGTGTCCCTTTAACTTTTATTAAGGAACAAATCCGGCGTGATGCTAATGACGCTATATTGGAGACATCGACACAACAACCTCCTGCTCTTATACAGAAAATTATTTCAGCTATTTGTGACCAGTTTTTAGAAGACTGACAGTCAAGTCTCCATGTATGGAAGAGTTTAATTGAATTAGGATCCTGTAGTAGTTTTTGTGATACGATCTTTCAAAGAAAATGTTGTTGGAGACAGGCCATTTTCAGGGGGGTAGGCCACTTCAATGCTATTTTTGGATGGGATAAAAATATTCTGCCGCATATTTTTTGTGTTAAAAGTTTAGCTAATATCCTTGTCTATGACAAATGACAACAAGAGGTCCTCTATTGGTCTTCCTGTCATCATGAACTATTGTTAAACACCGGAGACAAGAATTTCAGACTTATCAAATTTTGACCCGAATACTATGTAGCACGTCAGTTACATATTTTCTTTAAAAAGCAGTATGAGGTAATGGATAAGGTGCTCTTCTGCTGACTGAGACATGGCAGGTTCGAGACCCAGCCATATGGGGGAGCTGCGCAGATCCTCCATAACTCTTTGCTTAACTTCGCCCAGGGGTAAATTAGTACTTGGCTACTTTGATGGCGACTATACAGTGACTTAGTATTGTGTGTGCTGGAAATGCTGCCTGCTTGTATACTACCAAGGGAGTTGAGAAAGACTCATGCATGGACAGGCTCGGCAAGGGGGGTCGTTGTATTGTAAAGTATGTCGAGATGGACCTCATCGGTGTCTTTGATTAAAAAAATTCAACATTTAGCTTTCATATACTACCAAGGGAACTGAGAAAGACTCATGCTTGAACAGGCCGGGCAAGGGTAGTTGTATGCAAAGTCTGTTGAGATGGACTTCATGGACTTCATTGGTGTCAAAATTCAAAATTTACATTTACATAATTATGCATTTACATTTACATATTTTTCTCCTTTATTTTTTCCAGATAACCATGAACACTGGGGGATCACCAGATTACACAACCTTTGATGACCATACAGTTTCAAATTCAACCACTCCCATAGTATTTGTTTGGAAGAAGTCGCTCCTGCAGCAGAGTCTGGAAACTGCAAACATCGTACTTTCATCGTGCACAATATTCTGCGGCTTGGCAAACGTATTCGTCCTGTTTTTCTTGATCAAACTTTCTAAGCTGCAGAACTCCTTCAACCTATACATCATCTTCATTTGCCTTTCTGACATTATAACCAGTTTTCTCTTCATCCCACTTCAACTGAACCACATTCTGCATCCCGTCACCAGGACGATAGTATCTTGCCGAGCCCGCATCTTCGTCAGGACAGTCTCCTATTTTCTTTCTCTGATCGTCGCCACTGAAATTGCCATTCTGAGACTGCTCTCCATACTGAAACTTGACAAGTTCAAGAAGCTCCTGCAGACCAAGTACCTTCTCAATGGAGTCCTCGTCCTGCTGCCCGTTTCCGTGGTTGTTGCCTTACCACTACTTCGATTGGAGAGTGCCTCATTAGCTACCTGCCTCATTGGTGAGTGTGATCAAAGGCATTACAGTCTGTCACTTTGATATAGAAAAAGAGTGGACGGTTGCACTGTGAAAATGGCACTCAATGTGTCATCATGCTGATGATTTGTCATGATCATACACAATACTTTCAATGATAATTTGATTTAAGGACACGTATCGAGCTTATTGGTGACAGCCAAACGAAAGAATTATGCATCTGATTTTCACTTGAAAACCATTCATGACAAGTTAAATGGCCTTCTCTTGATCATGACTATTGACTAATCAAACAGCCTCCATGTTTCCCATGTTGAAAGGAGGGAATATGACACTTCATCGGCTATCATGAGTCACGAAGTGCGTTTTTCACAGAGTACTGGTCCTCTTTTTTTCACCATCAAAGTGACAGACAGTAAGGCAATCTCAGAAGTAGTCATCTGATGAGAATAGAATAATCATGACATCATATGACGCAGTTATAGGTTTGGCGATCGGTGGGCGAATTGAAAAACATAGAAACTGGATTATAGGCTACTTAGGATTTTATCCTAAAAATGCCCCCCCCCCTGAATACGCCACTGATTATGTTTGTTTCGACATGGTGTAGACAATTCCAACCACCAGAAAAATATATGATTGTATTTCAAGTAGGGATGGACAGTATTGGACACCGGTTCACAGTATATCGGTCGTACGGGCTTTTTCCGCTGGATTGAAAACTGGAATCGATGAAATACACTTTGGGTTTGATCTAATCCTACCCTCCACATCCTTAATTTCCTGTAAAAAGGTAAAAAGTTAAAATGATGAGTTAAGAATTACGAACAATCGCAAGAAAAAACATTAACTGACCTTCAGCCACTTTGCAATCCAGTGAATCCACTCAAAATCCGGACCAAAATATGGTTTTCGACTTGCAGATTGTGCCGAAAAATACACTAAATTGTGGATCGGACTGAATTTGCAGGTCACTATACGAACCAAAAACAAACAAAAAATGTATCGACGGTGCGTGAAAGGTCATGATTTTTGCTAACACCAAAAAATTGCAAAAAAATAATCAACAAAATTCTAGTACCAAGTAAATTCATGAACTTTTTTTCATGCAAACTTAGAGGGAAAAGCCTCACTTCGAGTGTTGTATCAGAATCTACCCGCTACCTGCTTTTCCCAGCAAACTTTTTAGTTTTCCCAAGATTGAAGCTATTTTACTCTTAGAGCTCGTTGCAGTTTAGCAGTTCATTGGCAACGTCAATTTTTTTATTTTTAACTTCCAAACAGGCTTTGCCACATCATTCACAATTACCTGTTGGTCTTCTAATCTTCTTCTGAGGTGTATAATTATCTTACAAATTTTGTTCAGTGACGCCTGTGCTGATAGGTACATGTATCACTTGCTGACTGGACCAATAGTAGGCTAGCTGACACTGAGCAAATCATCAAAACAATGACATCACAACACCAAGGTGAAATTCGATTTTGAAAATGATTCGACCCACTGATCTGCAAGAACTATAAACTATAAGAAAATCTCAACATCCATTTTCGCCCATTATTTTGCAAGTGTAGAATAGAACAGTCATGCAGCAAAAAACAACAACTAAATGAGTGTCATTATCGGAATTTTCACTTACATAATTATTTTTTATATTTTCAGGAAGTCCCTCAGGAGGAAAACCGAAGAACTACTGGATATTCCATGTGACTCTGACATTAGTGGCCCTGGTTGTAATAGTAACCTGCTATGCCAGCCTGTATTACAAAATTAAAAGGAGGGAAGGAAACAGCCTCGTTCCTGCAAATCAACAAAGTGTCCTTCTCACATTACAGGTTTGTTATATATGTGCCCATTCTATAGCATTAGTATAGGTTATTCACCTAGGGAGAGGCAATATGTGATTTATCCACTTCGGGCACCATGGCAAAATTAGTCAATTGGCCCCACATTCCTATTTTTGGCATTACTGCCAAGGTAGAAGGGCCATTTCCTGTACAGGGCCTAGACCCCGAAGTCGACTAGTGAAGTCATAGTTAGCTTTGCAAGCATGCAGCAAGTTATTGTTCAATCTAGTCAAGTCAGAGTTGACTCAGTTGAGTCAGCTGAAGTCAAGTCACTGTTGCATAACTTAGCCAATTTTCAACTCACAGAAATGGTTTTGGTACCATTCTAAACAGCAAGAAGAGCGCATGGTGTATTCCACATTCTTTAAGGACTTTAGTAAATATTCTGCAAAACAATAAAATTGACACATCTGGAACCTATGTACACAATTTCTGCACGGAAAAATTGTGAAATTTTCGCAGTTATAATGTATTGTCGAAGAATGTGTGAGAGTAAAACCCTGTGAAATTGCATTAAGTTAGTTGAAGTTAGTTGAAGTCAAGTGAATTCAGAGTTTAACAACTTAACTGTCAAGTCAGTTGATTTTCTTGCCAGCAAGTCAGGGTTTCACTCTGATTGACTTCGGGGTCTAACAGGGCCCTCTCATACTGTTGCCTTAACCTAAAGTTTGATTGTATTTGTCACATGATGACAAACTTGTTATTTTTTGACACAGTGCATGCCGATGCATGGATGCACGGGTCCCCTTCAAGAGTGGCTGGGCCCATGGCAACCATGCTGGTGAAAATTACGTAGAATTGTATGGTAGAAACGATCATGTCACAACGTTGTGCAGCATTGTCAAAGATATGACTATAGATAAGAACGCGACCTTATTGCAATGTTTTCAATTGCGATGAAGTCTCAACACCGTGTTCACTTCTCTCGTTGTGGCAACACAATTTCTACCATGCATTTCTCGGTCCAGGATGAGGCCGGTGCAATATGCCCGGCTGCGAGACCTCCAATACTGACAGATACACAGATAGATAAGTAGATACAGAGTGTAACCGTAAACCTAGAGTCTGAATCTCAACTTACTATTCCCTGAGTGCATGCTGCCATTAACTCACAGGAATTAGGTAATGGTAATTTTGGTATACATTAAAGTTCGACTATTTTCTCTAAGGTTCAAACATCTGTGCTGAAGTTAGGCGATTATATTTTACAAACCATGTGGCAAAAGAACTAAAGGTGTGCTGTCACTTCGCCTGTAGACATTTACAAAGCTCAATTAAATTAAACTGGCTGCTGACAAGTGACACAAAGCTCATGCAGTGCACATTCTCAAAATTCTTTCATGATAAAGGATAATTTCCATCAAAGTGAACATAAAGAAAATCAATGAAGCACCTGGTAATGAGCTTGATTCAAGTGAATAACTTTTTGACAAAAGAAACCTTTGTTTCATGATGTTTAGAAAGGAAGTTTATTTGAAATTGAAGTAAGGAGTGAACCATCCACGACTTTGAGCTTCCTTACCGAGAAACTGTTTATATTAATCAAATGGTTGCACAGTGATTGGCTTTAAAGAAAACCTTTATTAAAATCGGAAAAAATTACTTGTAAAAGATTAACGACTTGAACAGCCTTGACTGAAATTAAACAACTGGTTTGTCACACATTGCTCCCCATAACTTGTCACTATATAGTAAATTCATTTGCAAGCACATCAAATTCTGGTATACATGTATCTGCAGAGGCAGGGAATGGGGGGGAGGGGGGGTTATTATAAGGCCTCATGGCAGGATACACCCTCAACCCCCTGGGGTTACCACTGTTTTATCATGGGGTAACTGAGGGTAGTTGAGGGATGGCGAATTTGGTTGAGGGGAGGCGAGTTTAATTGAGGGAAGCTGAGTTTACTCGAGGGAAGCTGAGTTTAGTTGAGGGGAGGCGAGTTAGGTTGAGGGATGGTGAGGGGAGGCGAGTTTAGTTGAGGGGAGGAAAATTTAGTTGAGAGGAGGCGAGTTAAGTTGAGGGAAGCTGAGGAGAGTTGAGAAGAACTGAGTTTACTTGAGGGCAGCCGAGTTTACTTGAGGGCAGCCGAGTTTACTTGAGGGGAGGCGAGTTTAGTTGAGGGGAGGAAAATTTAGTTGAGGGGAGGCGAGTTAAGTTGAGGGAAGTTGAGAAGAACTGAGTTTACTTGAGGGCAGCCGAGTTTAGTTGAGGGGAGGTGAGTTTAGTTGAGGGGAGGTGAGTTTAGTTGAGGGGAGGCGAGTTTAGTTGAGGTAAGTTGAGTTTAGGTGGGTTTAGTTGAGTGAAATTGAGGGTAGTTGAGGAAAGCTGAGGGTAGTTGAGGGTGACGGAAGTGAAAAGGGTAAGTTGAGGGTAAAAGAGGTTAAGTTGAGGGTGCTGAGTTTATGATAGGGTTTGGGGGCTGTATCCTGTCATGAGGCCGATTATACCATTACCGTTAGGTCCGTTACCTTCGACTTGATATATAGCAAGTCTCGTCATCATGTGTGGCCATCATGTTCGTTATTAGCATCATTACTTTGTAAATTGGCATTCTCTGCCTAATTTATTTCACCAAATTCAGTCCATTTGCCCCCCTGGCAGAATTGCATTATGGAAATATGCCAAATATAGTTGAAATGTTCAAAATGTTTGTAAAGTTGAAATGTTTGAAAAGTTCGAAATGTTCAAAAAGGTGAAATTTTCAGAAAGTTAAAAAAGTTGAAATGTTGAAAATATTCAAAAAACGTTGAGATGTTCAAAATATTTTTAAAAAAGTAGAAAATATTCAAAAAATGTTTAAGAAATGTTTTTTTCAAAATATCTAAAAAAAAGAAATCTAAATATTCAAAAAGTTCAAAATATTTTTAAAAAGTTCAAAATATTCAAGAAATGTTCAAAATATTCAGGAAATATATATATTCAAGAAATGTTCAAAATATTCAAAAAGTTGAAATGTTCTAAAATTTGAACTGTTCGAAAAGTTTGAATTGTTTGAAAAGTTTGAATTGCTTGAAAAGTTTGAATTGTTTGGAAAGTTGAAATGTTCAAAATGTCGAAAAGTTGAAATATTCGAATAGTAGAAATGTTGGAAAAGTTTGTATTGTTTGAAAAGCTCGAATTTATCACCGTGATACAGAATCTCTTGCTGTTGATTGGTTGACGTGGTTCAAATACTTGAAAAGTTTCAATTTTTGAAATGTTTCAAATGCTTAAAATGTTCAAAGGTTTCAATTTAGAAAAGTTTCAATTTTTCTTGTCTTCTATTTGTTGGTTCCAATAGATTCTATTTCTTTTGCATACTATTGGATGTTCAAAAAGTTATAAATTTTCGAATTGTTACTCTTAATGCTGATTGGCAGATGTGGTTCCAAAAGTTTCAAATGTTTTAAATGTGGGGGGAAAAGCATGAGTGGGTCAGGATCGGAGTACAGTACACACAAATTGATGACATCAGCACATGGGAGCACTTGGCTGATTTGTTTTGTCCAATAAGTTAGGGAGCTTGGAATGAGAAATATTACTTCATGCGAAGATTCAAACACAGATTTTAGATGCTGCCTATAAAAATAACAAAATGGCTGTCTTTAAAATGGGGCATTAGTAAAGACTATCGCGCCCTCAATAGTGCACAAAACATAATAACCCGTCAAACCTAATACATGTAATAGTACAATATAAGGGCCAAGGTATATTTTCCCTAATGGACATTTACACTCCAATCTCGAGCAAAAACGACAGAACTCCCATACACATTAATTGTCCCAACATTTGCAGGTCTTGTAAGACGAAGACAGTTCAGGGAAAAGAACTGTTCGTGACCACTGATCGGAATATATGTTGGATTGTACCCTGCGCCCCCGACCCCCGTTCCAGGCCACCGAGATAAATATTAATGCAGGCCCACGGATGATGAAACACTGGGCCTACCCTGGCTACCCAAATTTCAAAAAAAAAATTTAAAGTCTAGCTCCAAACGGCTTTTAGAGGGAAGTACTAGGTTTCATGGATCACACAAGTGATATTTTTTGGAGCTAGACTTTTAAAACATTTTTTGAAATTTGGGTAGGCCAAATGAAACACGTCTGCCCTCCCTGCCAGACCTATGTGTATGTCTGGATCACACACTGTGTTTATGGTTTATATCTGATATATTTCCAGGTTGGAATCCTGGTCACCTCGATGTACTTCTTCTTCTACTTCGTGCCGTACATTTGGGTGAGCGTTGACATGATCACCCTGGCTTTTGGTGTGGATATCGGAGCCTCCGGTTTGGAAGGGATCGCCCTGGCCGAACTACTCGCCACCATCGTCTGCCTCCAAACTTGCGTGGATCCGTTCTTGTACACCTTGCCTTCGCCTCGCTTCAGAAGCAAGATCTGGAAGTATGTCACTCGCGCTGTTGGAAATAATCGCCAGGTGGAGCCAACTGTCAGTCAAGATGTCAACTCTTCGAATCCAACACGAAACTCGAAGGCGACTGCTCCGATCAAAACTATCTCGGGGCAGGAGCAGTCCAGGCATGTGGTGGAGAGCTGAATCACATTTCAGTATATTTGCTAAAGACAGAGATTTGAAGATCTGCGTTCAGATAAGTTATGTTTGAGGTTTATTGATGTCCTGAAGTCAAGTGTGTTCACCAGAGGTGCATCATGAAATTGCCTTGATGACTCAAGGCCTGCCAGGGGGGGTCAATAACATGCGGTGAAGACGCTGCGATTCACGGCATTAATTTACCATCTTGCTCATGTTAATTTTGGACCATGGCTGGTGTTCACTCTCTAGAAAATGTATTTCTTGACAATCCAGACTTTCCAAGAGTCCGGGAGAGCTTAAGAGACCGTTCAGAATTTATGACTAATTATATATAATATAAGAGGGTGGGAGTTTTGTCAGAAGTTGCCATTCAAGATTTATACCCTCCTAATCTTAAGGTTTAATACAGATTTATTTTACCTCTCCTTAGGATTGATGTTGATTTTTAGAACCCCCTTCAGACATGGAAAGTTGTGCATTCTCATATTCTAATAATAAATACCTTGGACAATTGCACATACAGATTTGCAGACTTTTGCGACTTTTTTTAAATGTTTTTCTCATGCTAAAATTTATACCCCCCTTAGATATATTGTAAAAAATTAGTGCCCCGTAGAGACAGGCGTGTAAAGTTAGTACCCCCCTCATGCAAAACTCAGACAATGCTTCCCTCCCCGGTCGTAAATTCTGAACGGTCCCTTATCATAATATTTTAGAATATTTGGATTGGACTGTTACATTGTAAACTGTCTTGTGGATCTGCATTTCAGATAATGATATCTCTCTCAAGATTCAGATTTAATTAAGCTGATGCTTTTGAATTGGTGACAATCCAGGCCTGTGATGGAGTGGCATGTCGTAATTATTATAATATTATTAGATATGAATATGGAGATTTGTTTGTTTGCTAATAAATCCAGGTTGATTAGCTTTCTATATTATCATATATGGTTATTGCCTTATTAATGCCTTCAAAACTTTTGCTGTGATGAGTCAGAATCTAGTCCCTACATCAGTGATGGAAATGGGGGGGGGAGCTCGGGGGAGCTGAGCTCCCTTAATAAAAAAAAACAGGGGGAGCTATGCCCTGCTACAGCTCCCTCAATCATCGGTGGTAAATATATTATTATCATAGTCACTTGTTCGGTCCTCCATGTATTATTAGAAAAAATATAGTATGATTTTTTAATTCTGTCTCCTAAAAATTCGGAATGCCGCACTGCTACCGCTCCAGCCCGTGCCCCCATCCATTGCTCTATGGACCATAACTCTACCACTTAACTATTGTATCAGTTAGCCCTGCATGGAATTAGCAAGTCCTAGATACTGTTATCATCACAGACCCCTGAGAGTTACTCAATCTGTTATATTTGTTGTACAATGGTCCGATAGTCGTTTACAATTCACAGTACATATACTGACGATTAACATATTGTAAGAATGTAAGTCTTGTAAGATGCCGAAAAACTGTGACATCCATAACAAAGACGTATCTAAACATATACAGGGCCGATTTCACCAACATAGCTATGAGCAGGCTTAGGGTTAAACCTGGTCTAAAGTATTTTGCTTACTAGGAGGTGCTGCCATTTTATCACAGAAATTGACCCTGCAGTTTTAATTTGGAACTTCTTAGTCCGGTCTATGGCTTAGACCTGGCTTAACTTTTTTGGTGAAATTGGGTCACAATGGTGCCTGCGTTATAAGACCACCCCTTCTGCTGTCATGTAGTGGTCTCTCGAAAGGGTGCAGTCTCTCGTGGGGGTGCAAAATGCACGAAATATATTACTTAGTGTGGGAGGAAGGCAGTCACATAAGGCAACTCAATCTTGCAACAGGGTGCCTTATAATGCAGGTACCACTGCACATGCATGTATCTTGTTAGTAAGTTCGGTTGATTATCCAGAGCTCTACATATTGTTATCATTACTGTTGTTATTAAATTTTATATTGTACATGCAGAAAAATCTTTGTGATCTCAAAAATGCTCTTGAAATTTTTATATATGTGAAGTATTGATATTGTATGAGACGTTTATCAAGTTTTTCAAAAATGTTATTTTGTTATACAACTAATTATGTATATGTTTATATATCTAAATCAATATACATGTTGACGTATACAATTTGGTAAATGATAGATCTGAAAAATGCCTTGATATTGTCATTGCTCAAGATGTTATATAATAAATGGTATCATACCCAACGCAATATACCACTGTTGTTGTTGTTTTTTTCAGAGATGCATAACATGAACGATTGAACGTCTGGAATGCTAAATGCCTTTTGTCAGCTATTGATAGGTTACTATATACGTTGTTACATGTAAGATGATTTTAATACTGCCCGCTTGAAAAAAAGTAAAAAGCACTTTTAAAATTCTGATATCAGATCTCCACAGGGGCAGGCTGGCAACATTTCGGGCCCGTGGCAAAATAAATCAATGGGCCCCCACACTCCTATTTTGGCATTATTTCATTTGCGCCAAGTTGGAAGGGCCCTTTCTTATAATTTATAGGGCCCTCTCACACCTGGGCCTTAGCCTAAAATTTTTATTGTACATCACAGTCACAAACTCGGTGACAATAAAAACAGAAATTGTTGCTTTTTACTTGATTTTTTAATTTTTTGGCACCTGCATGGGCCCCCCTGAGTGCTTGGGCCCGTGGCAGCTGCCACTCTGCCACATAGGCCAGTGCGCTCCTGGATCTCCATAAGACTCCATTTGATATTATACTCTATATTGGACGACTTACCATCCGATATCTGTTATATTCTCCATCCAATATAAGTTCCATTTTCCTTTTAAGTTGGCTTGCTGCCAAATGGTCAAAAAATATTTGTTTAGATGTTTTGAATTTTCAGGATATGCTGCTAAGTTGGTATTTTTCCCCTCTTAATTGAAGAGAAAAAAAAAGCCAAATTTTTGGAAGGCTATTCAACACCACCGCAGGCTAACATTACAGGCAGCTGTAATTTTAATGTTCAAACCATGAAAGAGCAGTCAATAGTGATGTCACCAAGTCCATTGTCGGTATGCTCCCATGACGTCATCAGTTGTGATGTTACAATGACAAGTTAGTGGTGACGTCACAATCGAACAACAAGTAGGGAGGTGATTGTTCTTCATTCAAAAACTGTCTCGGATCCAATATAACTTTTTCAGGATCCAATATAACTTTTCTCAGCATAATATAACAAGGATATTATCCACGAATAATCGCTTGTGATTGGCTGACACAATCCGAGTGGAGAATATATATGAATATTACACTAATCCTAAATCTGTGCTACTCCGTTTAGAATTTGACATCATTGGCAATTTTTTGCGTACAACCACAACACAACAAGTAATTTCTGTCTAAGCCGGGTGTTACAACTTACCAAAAGATTCTCTCTTTCAATGTATCCCAATTTCCGTTTCATCGTTTTTCACAAGACACTCATCATCCTAAATTTCAAATTACTTTATATGGAATTTGTATAGGTTATCCACCACGGGAGAGGGAATATGTGATTTATCACCCGAGGGCGTTAGCAAATTAGTTCGACAAATACACAGGCAGAAAAAAAGTACAAAACCATCCAAGCAAAGGCCGGTTGAGATTTGCCAAATGTGGACCATTGAGTCAGAGTCCGACTCTGCCTTTAAATCAGGTGTAGTGTTACAATCCTGCTCATCTTCACCTAAAGGGCACCGTCTCTCACCATCACAGACTACTGATGACCCTCTGCAGGTGTAATTACATTTGAAGGGATAAACAGGCAGGCACAGATCTTCAGGGCAGCGTTCATTTGTTTACCAAGCAGTACGCAAGAACCGTCAGCGCAGGTCAGTTCCGTCCTAGAGCATTGTTCGCCAGGACAAGTTCTGAAAAGCGGCAGGCATGCCAAAGATCCCTCACACCGTCGATGGAGACCAGGACAAGACTGCTCTTGACATCGGTTGTGGCTTTTCCTAGGACATCGTCCATCAATACATCTGCCTTAGGGGCAATCTTCATCCCGGTCCAGTGTCACAAGTTGGTAAAATTTGGGATTTTTGGTCATTTCAGAAAAAAAATGGATAATCACAGATATGTTTCCTATATATTAGTAGATTCCAAAATGCATAAGTCAGAGGTTTTAAATGCATTTTTAAGCTAACAAGGCGAGTTAATGCAAGTGTATTTAGACATATATAATATGAAGGATTTACAAACTTAAAATGCAGTTTTTTCGAAACTATTCTTACTTCAGTCAAATGGACTTGTAGGGAAAAGTTGTTAAGATATCACCATGAAATTTACACACATTTTAGAAAATGATATCCTTTATACAAAAGTAGGTTGATTAAAAAGAATATTCTCCTCATTTAACGTTGTTTATGGCAGTTGGCGGGCTTTGCAGAAAATAATGGCCATTCTAGCATCAGTCCTTCTGCCAGAAGCATCTGAACAAGAGTAGTCAAGACATGCACAATATCCGTAATAATGTTGATTTTGTTGTCAGTCTCAAAGACATTGCTCTAATACATGATAGGTTAGGTTTACCAAAACATTTTGTACATAAATGAGTAGCCAGACACACGAGCAATGAGAAAATATCAAGATCATAAGCATTCACCATGAAGCATCTAAACAGGCGAGGTCTGACATTAATTTCAAATAATTTGAGAGTGTCAATTTTTCGTCAGTCTCAGAAACAGGGCTTTAATACCATGATGGATTAGTGTTACAACCACTTTCTCTACACCAATGGAAAGCCAGGCTCATGAGCATTTCGGAACTATCCAGAAAAGTGAAATTGTCATACTGAGCCATAATCAGACAGCATCTGAACATTAGAGTACCTACCTAATTCTCAATAAAAAAAGAGGTTGTCCATTTTTCGTCAGTCTCACTTGGGCCCCCACAGCTTCCAAAACAAGAGCCTCTACAAAGTTTTGTTACTATTTCCTGACAGACCAGGTCATGAGCAAAACATTGATGTAAAAATGTTTTAAAAATCAAATCAGTGAATGGTGTATTTGATGCATCAAAAATTATATACATTGTCCATTTTGGCTTTGCGTGTGACATGATAACCTTATACTGCAAAACGTGTCATTCTGACATACAGAAACATATTATGGCCTTTTCCTGCCTTCACAAGATGCTCAGCTTATCAGAGCATAATACCAAATTTCAAATTTAATTTCAACTGCATTAACTTGCTTGTATTTTAAAGTTTTACTTGAATTTTTTACCTGCAGTGTCCAGCTTGACACCAAACATTTATCCCATATGCAATCATTTACCATTTAATATATCAAAAGCTAAGAGAAGTGGATACATTTCCTGCTATTTACATCAAAGGAGAAATCACTGCCTGTCATATATGATCCATAATACATGCATAAATTCTATACGAAAGCTGATATATGATCCGAAATGCATGTACTTGTCAGGCAAAAACTGAAATTTTACCAACGCACGACATTGGACCTCCCCCTGTCCTTCTGTTTCATTCAGAACATGAAGATTAATAAACGTCAACAACATTTGTCCTTTAATTATCCATGACTAATTCATATGAGAGAACTGCATAACAAATTGTATACAGTTAAAATGGCTTCACTTCACATGAATATTGATTAAATAACTTGATACCCATTTTCAAAGTTACACCCCCGTTCCATTATTGCTTATTGCACCTAAGCGTGCCAGATTCTTTCAACTGCCCACTTGATCAGTGGCTCTGATGACGATGCAAAATTCCATGCTTGACTGGGCACAGTCCAGACCAAAACAGTAAGACAGGCTTAAGACAATAAACTGTCGATGCCAGAGGCGTAAATTAAGTTATTGTGGGATAAAGAAGGGAATTGGAAAAGAAAATATGCTGGCTTTGAAATAGACTTTATCAACTGGATTAGGCAATTTGGAAATAACAGAAAACATATCTAAATAGCTGTGAGGGCTGTGTGCTTACAAACCATCTATCTATCTATCTGGGGTAAATGTGTAACATGTTGAGGACTACTTTTCTCTGTCCATCTCATCAATCAACGCTCATTAGTGCCCAGAATTTGGTTTAGAGGGCTGCACTTACCATCTCTATCTATCTATCTATCTATCTATCTATAGATCGATCTATCTATCTATCTATCTATATATCTATATATCTATCTATCTATCTATCTATCTATCTAAAGCTTCTATGATTTTTTTTCTGTTTGGCCGACTTGGTAGCTGCATGAATTACTGGTTCTGAGCTTCTGACTGACTGTCTGATTGACTATTTGAATGACTGGCTGACTGATCACATTCAGTAACTGACGGGTTGGCTGGCAGACTGACTGGCTGACTGACTGGCTGATTGACTGGCTGACTGACTGGCTGACTAACTGGCTGACTGACTTGCTGACTAACTGATCAATTGGCATGCAGTAGGCCTACCAGTTATTGAAATTTTCGTCATAAGCTTAGAGCCTTTGAATTCAATGTACTTTACTGTCAAGAATAATCACGAAAGTACACATTATCATAATGTATTGGACCGAAATTCCATTTGATTTCCAACTAAACTCAGCAACATTAAAAACGCACACTTTTAAAAAGGCTAAAAATAGTACTTACTGTAAAGATATCAAGATGAAAATTTGCACACTTCTAGAAGTTGTCATCAGATATATTCACAAAAAATTTCAAATCTCTAAGTGCAGTACTTTTGTGTCAAATTAAATCGTCGTGGTCACTGTCGAAAATGGAAGTCACAAAACTTCAATTTCCTCTGATCATTAATTTCAACAACTTAGCTGTTCTTTCTCCCAACTTTTTTGATAAACCAGGAAAGTTTATAATTTTCCTTGCTTGATGAGTTAGGGAAAGGGGATATTTGACCCAACCCCAATTAAAGAGGATGAATTTAATTAAAATTAAGAGTTAATGCTGACACGCCCCCTACTGGAGCCTTTTGTCAAAACCTTAAAAAATGATGTTTTATTCAGATTTTTGAGACAATTGATATGGAATGATTGTCTGTGTGTGTGTTTCTACCCTGGGCATGCATAAAACCCCCATTATTTAACAGTTCTGGTTCACATGCTTCATTTGAAGATGCGAACTCGTAAATTTTGAGTTTTTAATTCAAAATCTGCTTTATCATTGACTTTTTTTTTCAAAAACTTCCCTGGGACCTCTTTTGGAAGTCTTGTGCCTGTTATGTGAAAATTTCATAAGATTAATCCCATCCAGTATGCCACAAAATCAATATTTCCAATTGTGCGTTTTGTGTTGAAGTGCAGTTTGTGATTTCCATTTTTCGACAGTGACCACAACGATTAAATTTGTCACAAAAGTACTGCACTTAGAGCTTTGAAATTTTTTGAGAATATATCTGATGGCAACTTCTAGAAGTGTGTAAATTTTCATCTTGATATCTCGACAGTAAGTACTATTTTTAGCCTTTTTAAAAAGTGTGCGTTTTTAATGTTGCTGAGTTTAGTCTAATTATGCTTTATAGCTAAATGTGATCCAAATTTAATCCCCTAAACCAATCTGTGCTTCTGGAGAATGAGTTTATTGCTATAGGTGTGCAACACAAACAGTCAAACACGGGTAACACCTATCAGTATCAGGTACTCACAAAATCAATGAAGCCAGACCAAATACATCGTCACAAGGCATCATAGGCACTTGGAAGTTGAAAGTGGATTGGCACGCTTAGGCGCAAGAAGCAATAAACACGCAAATGCATTGAGGTTGATATGGCACAAATGTATAATAAGATTTTGTTTCACTTCAGTTTGACTCTCTCGTGCACAAAAAGTACTTGGCCAATGAAATGTTAATTTTCATAGTTGATCAGCAGTAAAATTGTGCAATATATATTGAGTCTTATATCAAGTAGATTTGGCAATAATACACCTTCCTAATCGAATTGTTTTCAATGTAGACTGTTGCCTATCCTTTTGTGTATAATTCCAAATCTTATATATATACAGTTCAGTTGAATTTACCTGTGTAAAATGATTGTATGCTATTCAACATAATATCTGTGGTAATGCTAAATATGCAGGTAATTTGTATGGGATTTCGCAATAGCTACCTCAAGCCTAGATTTGCACCATGCAAGAACAGTTACTGTTTATTCAAGCTAAAAAAAATTACATCACTGAAAAACATGCATGTACATGGCTTAGAGTAGGTCGGGACAAGAAGTCGGGGTTAGGTGAGAGGCCCCCCAGGGTTATATCCAAACTTACATTTTTGGTCCGTTTATCTATTGATAGGATTGAAGCTAGAGGCGTTTTAGTTGACGTCACAAATTTTCAGGGCAAACAGCACCAAACCATAGTAGAAATTAAAGAAAGAAAAAAATGTGCATGGTTTTTGTAACTTTGACTAATTCTTTGAAAGGGGTTGTCAGAAATAACTTTGGGAATTTTAAAAAGTATAATGGATATCTGCATTGCTTCATTTTATGACCATCACATAAATATGATTTGGATCATGTTTTTAGCATTTTGGTTCAAAATATAGTTCTAGGTCAAATTAAAATATGTGGGTTTGGGGCGAGAGGCCCACATGGTATGGAGCATGAGGCCCCCTTCACTGGGGAGTCGAAGCTGCTTCAGGAACCATTTAATAATGTGTACTTTACCTTAAATCTTGATAGAATAGCTAATTAAAATAGAAAAAAAAATGGCCTGAAATTGAAACAGGGCAAAAAATATTAAAAAATAAAAGTATGAACAGAAAAATTCTGAAATTCAGAAAAAGTGAATAGAATACCTTAAAAATGATAGAAGAACCCTAAGAAATAACTTTTAGGCTGAATGCGCTCGCAAAAAAAATTGCCATTGGATTATAATAGGGGGGCTTCTTGCCCGAAGGGTGGGTTAAGAAGGCCATTTTAGATTTTTTACAAAAATGGCTGTCACTCCTTTATTAAAATTGGTAGACATCTGTTTCACTAGTTATTAGGCGAGTCAAGTGATCCCTTCCTGACAGTATAAGCATTCAAATAATCGCCCGTAAAAAGTAGGTCAAATCTCACCTGGAAGTTAAGGGGGGCCGCATGCCCCGACCTACTCTATGATAGAGTCTTACGGCACGTTACGGAGTACTTTTGGCGTCGTCAGGATGGTATTTCCTGGAAATTAGGATGAATTTGGGTGATTTTGTGACATCCTGCCGACAATTTTTCACATCCCACAGAGGTACTTCTTGTATCCCACAGGGTTCCTAGAAATGGAGAAAACTCCACCGTGGTAGTCAAAAAAGATTCAACGTTTTGAAACTTTTTTTCGAAGTCGCCGGGATAGAGGCCACATTTTTCTCATTTTTGGATGTCCGGCGGGCAACTTTTTCCATGAGAATGAGTAAAAAAACATCTCCAGCAGGATAAAAGGAGATCCCTACCCCTGTGGTATATTTGTACTATCCCTGTGGGATATCAGACATCCCGTCGACGGTTTTTGACATCCCGCCGACGGTTTTTGACATCCCACAGGCATTTAGATCTTGTCCCACAGGCATTTAGATCTTTCCCTCAGGGATATGATCTTGTCCCCGCCGATCTACGATCTTCTTCCACCGATTTACGATCTTATCCCGCCGATTTGCGATCTTATCCCGCCGATTAAACACCTTATTCCATCGTGATATGCTTTTAATTAATTATATAATTGTTATATAAACATTGTATGTCACCGGGTTAGCCATAATTTTTCCTAGAATTCATCTCAAGTTATCCCTCAGGGATAAAAAGTTCTCCGGTTCTCGCTGTGAGAATGGGGCAATACTCATGTTCCTGGAAAATTCTTGGACATTTGGGAGAAAATTACTGGTGCATGCAGACCTAAATTCCATGAAGTTAAGCCAGGTCTAGGCCTTAGACCTGCACTAAGAAGTTCCAAATTAAAACTGTAGGGTCAATTTCAGGGATGAAATGGCAGCACCTAGTAAGCAAAATACTTTCTACCAGGTTTAACTTTAAGCCTGGTCTTAGCTATGTTTTTGAAATCGGCCCTGTGCAGGCTATATCAGTGTTGAGATTAATGAATACAAATAACAAACGCTATGCGTGAATGGAACTATTTGTATTCATTTGAATAAAACACTGAGATGACCAATAAATAGATATTTACGCAAATACATGAAAGGCGGTTTTCACTTTTCCTAATTCAACTGGGGGGTCTTATGACTCCACCTTCCAAGTTCCATATGGATCAGGGGCCTCAGTTTCATTAACTCTTGGGGCAAATTGTGCTGAACCATTCACGGAAAATATCCAAACAAGACTTCTTTTTCTTTTCATAAACAAACATCCATGCTTTGACCAAAAGTGGTGGGGCAAATGCTCTACCAGCCCCACCTACACTGACGCCACTGATATGGATCATCAACCAGCTATAACCTCATCCACAACAAAGTTGTCTGGAACAGATCCCGGGAGGCGAGAAAGCGAGTGCTTAAAAGGTGCCTGCCCGCTCCATTGAATGTCTTCGTCTGCATGGGTTCGAACCCTAGGTGTTGAACCCGAAATTTTCAGTGAACCTTCATGACCAAAATCCCAGATGGATGTCGTTCGGATGAGATGTTAAATTGGCGACCCCTGTATTAGTGTCTGTGCTGGGCAAATAAATGATCCCTCCCAAAGGGTAAATGTTTAACATGTTGAGGAATCCTGCTCTCTCTCTCCCATCGCATCAATCAACCCTCGCGAGTGCCCAGAACTTTCCTTAGAGGGCTGCCTTACCATATCTATCGATCTCAAGTCTGCAGTGTCAGCCTGTCTTCAGTTTCTGCATGCTTCTTCTGTTTTTGAAGCCTCTCACCAGGTGCTTACTGCTTGCTGCTTACTTGTTCACATCTGAAATTCTGCATCCACCTTGTGGAGAGTTTTATCAACTGGAAACTGAGACTGTTGTGAAGTGCCACATGATGTGCAGCAGCGGATGATCCATTTTAGATATAGATAGATACGGTAAGTGCTGAGAGACTGGGAGTCCTCAACATGTTACACATTTACCCCATGAGGGATCTTCTACTTGCCAAGTACAGGCACTGATACAAGTGGCCATCAATTTAACATCTCATCGGAACGACATCCAGCTGGGATTTTGCTCATGAAGGTTCACTGAAAATTTTGGGTTCCTCACCCGGGGTTGGAAGCCAGCAGGCAAATACCTTCAGCAGAGCAGGCAGGCACCTTAAGAACTCTACCACCCAGCTGCCATTGGGAGCTAAACTCAGCAACATTAAAAACGCACACTTTTTAAAAAGGCTAAAAATAGTACTTACTGTCGAGATATCAAGATGAAAATTTACACACTTCTAGAAGTTGCCATCAGATATATTCTCAAAAAATTTCAAAGCTCTAAGTGCAGTACTTTTGTGACAAATTTAATCGTTGTGGTCACTGTCGAAAAATGGAAATCACAAACTGCACTTCAACACAAAACGCACAATTGGAAATATTGATTTTGTGGCATACTGGATGGGATTAATCTTATGAAATTTTCACATAACAGGCACAAGACTTCCAAAAGAGGTCCCAGGGAAGTTTTTGAAAAAAAAAGTCAATGATAAAGCAGATTTTGAATTAAAAACTCAAAATTTACGAGTTCGCATCTTCAAATGAAGCATGTGAACCAGAACTGTTAAATAATGGGGGTTTTATGCATGCCCAGGGTAGAAACACACACACAGACAATCATTCCATATCAATTGTCTCAAAAATCTGAATAAAAATCATTTTTTAAGGTTTTGACAAAAGGCTCCAGTAGGGGGCGTGTCAGCATTAACTCTTAATTTTAATTAAATTCATCCTCTTTAATTGGGGTTGGGTCAAATATCCCCTTTCCCTAACTCATCAAGCAAGGAAAATTATAAACTTTCCTGGTTTATCAAAAAAGTTGGGAGAAAGAACAGCTAAGTTGTTGAAATTAATGATCAGAGGAAATTGAAGTTTTGTGACTTCCATTTTCGACAGTGACCACGACGATTTAATTTGACACAAAAGTACTGCACTTAGAGATTTGAAATTTTATGTGAATATATCTGATGACAACTTCTAGAAGTGTGCAAATTTTCATCTTGATATATTTACAGTAAGTACTATTTTTAGCCTTTTTAAAAGTGTGCGTTTTTAATGTTGCTGAGTTTATTAGCTATCTTACTTCATAAAAGGCAACTTCCAGAGTTTCGTTTCCTCTCACAAGGTGTCTGAGTGACTCACGACCACCAAATTTGCACGGTGAACTTACATTGTCATACTTTTAAAAGCTACAGGGCCACTTTTTTCCAAATTTCCAAATTATTTTTCCCCTTTTTTTTCAATAGTTTTTGTTGCAATAGAGTTTTTTTACCATATTACGACCACCAAATTCATACAGGGAACTTAAATCATCATACTTAGGGTACAGGGCTACTTTTTCCCCAAATTTCTTTTTTTCCGATTTTTAAACATAATTCCCCCCACCCCTATATTTTGCTTCAATTCCCTAATTACGTGTTCATGGGCAGATACAGTGAGGAAAATAAGTATTTGACCCCCTACCATATTTTCTATTTTGGCCACTTGGGCTTACTCCAAAACTCTGAAATTTCTCAGGTAGATCTGGTCCAACACCAGAAGGCAGGTAACACACAAAAATTAAGTGAAAGAAGTATTGTGTAATATATTTGCCTAATAATCCCGATAGTCTTCGGAAATAAGTATTTGACCCCTTCATTTGCAAAGGGTTCATTGCCATATTTTTACAAAAGTAACACTTGGAAAACTATCATAACTGAAATTTATTGCAATCAAAACCCATTTTAATTGTTTTACTCTATTGCATTTAGTTTTTAATGCCTTTAATTACACCTCCTATAATTTTTTAGTAATTTCATAATTTTAAAGATTCACAATTGAATAGAAATATTTTAAGACACTAGAGACATGATTTCGAACTGATACTAGCTTAGTCTTGATACTCAGGCCCTATGTAATGATCAAGGCATGAAAATTTCAATAATTGATGCCATTGTGAGAAAGTAAACAAAGAAAGAAATCACCACTGGAACTTGGTGGTCTGCAGTGCCATTATAATCTCACCTACAAAGGTGTCCGCCAGTTTGAAAATCATTGTAGAAAGTCCAAGACAGTGGCGGAGCTATGGGGGGGCCTGGGGGGGCCAGGGCCCCCCGGCCCCCCCCAAATGGACAAGTGGCCCCCCCATTTGAGATTTGAAAATTTTGAAAAAATTACAGCAACAGTCGCACGAACATGTCCATCTAAAGTTGTGGCCTTCGCTGCCACTGGCACTCACTTCTACCCAATTTTCCCGAGAAGGACACTTGTCCTTTGAAAAGTTCTGAGGCTGATATCCTTATTTAAATATATCTAGCAATATGTGTACCGCAGGCAGACCTTTTAGGGGGTGAGCGACATTTGTCTGAACTTCAGGATCTAGATTTAGTAATATTCCCAAAGAAATCTCTTCAAAACTATTGATTCTTAATTATGTTTATTTAATTATCTGTCTGAATTGGTTTGTTTGCCTTTTTGCCCGAATCTTAGTGTTTCCCTAACTTTTTTAGGGGGAAGGGTGACTACTCCCCCTTCCAGTTTGCCTATGTATCTAGAGATTCCATGCAACATCTAAAATCAAGCACTCAGGGAAATATTTTTTTATAAGGTGAAATCAGTGTGCTTTCAGGAAATCTTTCTGTCGCCATTGCTCAGTTAAAGAATAATGCTCCTTTGAGAGTTTTCTAATAAAACAGATCTGATTTACCAGAGTGATTTGTAAAAACTGCTCTATTCTCCTTGTTGTGCATGGAATTTCTGTTTTTGGTATTCTGTCATTTGCAAAAATTACTACTACCTTTTTTGAGTTGGGTAGATTTCTATCAAATGGACTATCATAAATTTTTGATTAAGACCAAATATTTAAAAAAGAAGACATTCTCAGCAGGAATATACTGAAAACTTGCAAAGACAGTTATGAAAAAAACAAACAAGAGGACCATTTCACTGCAAAAAATACTCCTTGTGACTCGTGCATGATAATTGATTAGGTGTCATTGTCATACTTTCAACATCGGAACCATAGAATCTGCTTCATTATTTTTTGATAAGTCAGAACTGATTATAGTGTAAGTGTGAGATGCATGGTCATTTTGTTTATCAGTCACAAAAGATAAGACGGTCAACATTGCTAATTGATTCGTAAAGAAGGCTTGTAACACTGTGTCTATTTTTATCCACGCAATGCCGGAAAAATGTGTCAAAAAATGTTGCAAAAATGCCGCAAAAGGTTGGCCCCCCTAGTTCAGACCCTGGCCCCCCCTTGGCCCCCCCACTCATGGATTTCTAGCTACGCCACTGGTCCAAGACTAACAACAATGATTTAGCGAATGCTATGAAAGCAGTTTTCAACTCTTCCAGCAGGAGGTAATGACCAGTACAGTTGTTGCAGTGGGCCGAGGTGATGCAGTGCTGTCATATAGTGCCTCTGTTGCAAAAGAATCATGCCAAAGTTGTTTATAATTTCCCCCAATCATCAGCAAAATAGTTTTAGATGATCAATTGTAAATTCTAAACAAGCTTTGGCATGATGCTTCTGCTAGACTGCTACAGAGGCATGACTACATAGCATCATCTCAACCTATTGCGACATATTGTACTGGTCATTATTTCTTATTGGCAGAATTGAAAACTGCTTTCAGAGTTTTCGCAAAATCATTGTTGGTTAGTCTAGGACTTTCTTAAATGATTTTCAAACTGGCAGACACTTGTGTTGGTAAGATTATAGTGGCACTGCTGATTAGCATGGTCCAGTAGCAATTGTGTCCTTTGTTCATTTACATACAATGGCTTCAATTATTGAAATTTTCCCCAGATCACTACATTTGGTCTAAGTATCAAGACCAGACTAGTATCAGTCAAAAGTCATGCCTCTATTGTCTTGGAATATTTTTTACTTCAATTGTGAATCGTTAAAATTATGAAATTACTAAGAGAAAATATAGGAGGTCAACTAAAGGCATTAAAAACTAAATGCAATTGAGGAAAACAATTAAAATAGGTTTTGATTGCAATAAATTTCAGTTATGATAGTTTTCCAAGTGTTAAAAATACGGCATTAAACCCTTTGCAAATGAAGGTCAAATACTTATTTCCGAAGACTATTGGGATTATTATGCAAATATATTATACAATGCTTCTTTCACATACTTGTTGTGCATTACCTGCCTTCTAATGTTGGACCAGATCTCTACCCGAGAAATTTCAGAGTTTTGGAGCAAGCGCAAGTGACAGAAAATATGGTGGGGGGTCAAATACATATTTTCCTCACTGTATCTATAGACCTATTAAGCCGAAAGATGTAACAGTACATGTGCCCCAATGGGCTTTTCTGGTTACGTATATTTTGACTTTTGCTCCTGTGTGAAAGCAAACAGAAGTTTTAGTGTGTGGTGGGAAAATTGATTTTTATTCAACTGCAGACACCAGCTGCCACAAGTGAACTAACACTGTTGAATTCTACCTCAAACTTGGAAAATTACAGACAGTAAAATTTAATTACCCCTTCACAACGGGGTGGAAATGATCAGTGTCAGATCCAGGAAAGGTAGTCTTAGGGGAGAGGGGGCCGAGTGTCATTTCGGCATTAGCAGGCCCATGCAGGCTTAGTTTCGGCATTCATGGGGACAAGTTGTACCATATTTTTTTCAAAATGTTATTTCCATGTCAATGGTCTGGAGGGGCCCAGGCCCCCTCGGCTCCCCTCCCTGGATCCGCCACTGTCTATTTTCCAATACGTTTGAAACATGCGCGTCAAAAGAAATGCTAACCAGCCTATGCTTCAAAACATTGCTATTTTTCTTTGCCTTTGCAATTAAATATTACAGCTACATGTATTGTACACAGTGATGGAAATGGGGGGGAGCTCGGGGGAGCTGAGCTCCCCTTACCAAAAAACGGGGGGTGCTGTACCCTGCTAAAGCCCCCCCAATGATCAGTTGTGAAATTACAATTATCATGTTACTTTTTCAGTCCTCATGGTATTTTTAGCCAAAATTATGTTCTGGTTGAAGAATTCTTTCCATTTAAAAAATTTGGAATGGCGAGCCGCTGCCGCACGAGCCGAGAGCTCCCCTGACGAAAATTTTCCATTTCCATCACTGATTGTACAGCAGCAATGCACACCGCTTCATACTATATTAGTCATCTTGGTGTCATATAAATGGATATTGCACTTGGGATTGTGCAGTAACAGTACATTACATTGCCAAAAGAAAAAAATATTACAAATTTTCCATGAGTCATGACCTAAGGTATGCTGGCCTACCTTTTCATTATACAGGAATAACAAAAGAAAAAACATTTTGGAGTATTTATAGATCCTTCAGTTGGCCAATGTTTAATACTCTGTACACGCCTTTGCATGTGATATCGAGCAGCCACATATATATATACACATTTGCCGCATTCTCAAATTGTAAATGATATCAAAGTTGAATGGCTGATGATCATTAGACACATGCTAATTCAACTAGACAAGATACGGGCAGATTTGAAATAGCACACGAAAAGATTAGAAAGCGGATTTTTAATAAATCACAGAATGTTATCTCAAGGAATAAGTTACACAAAGATTACTGAATAGAGACTAAAGATATCATAATTTGCTGAAATTGCGGACAAAACTATGGTATTATCTGCCAGCTTTCCCCAGGATTTCTGTTTATTGGTGAGAAACAAAATCTTTGTGTAAAAATGGCATGTTATATCAGTTTTTTGTTGCTTAAATTTAGTTTTGTCAACATTAGACAGCAGACAATGACATTTTTATTGTGGTACATTTTATATGCATGGATATAGTCTCATGAAGCTACTGAATATCAGTTTTTTGTGTAGCTCTCTTGACGAATAAGTCATGGATATATTGATTGGACAAATGTTATTGGTTGCAGTTTTTTATGTACTGCATAAAGGGGAAGGACAGGAGGATGCAGATTGCCCTAGAGGCAGATGCATTGACGGTCGGTGTCCGAGGAAAAGCTACGACAGATGTCCAGAGCAGCCTTGTAAAGGAAGCTCACTCAGACGGTGTGTGGGATCCTTGGCATGCCTACCGATCTATAGTGATTGTCCAGGTGAACATTGTGGTGAATGGACCTGCGCTGATGGCACTTGTGTACCGGTTGGTGATCGGTGTCCAGATGGGAGTATTGGTTGTTTTAGCAATCTGAAACGATGCCAAGATGGGCATTGCATTGCAAAGTATCAGTACTGCCCTGAAGAACCCTGTCATGCTAAATACCCATTCAAATGTGATAACACCTGCAAACTGTCATCTGTCATCTGTGATGGTATAAAGCAATGTGCCTCTGGTGATGATGAGCTTTATTGCATATCAACTAGAGATACAACGGCACCCAAGCCAACAGTTCCTGCTAGCTCCTCAACAAATTGGCAAATCTCAACCTGTGTTTTTATTGTTGCTTTTATGATATTTTTCTGCCTATTTATACGCATTTGTATTAAAAAATGTTATACTTCAAAGAGGAAACGAAATGGAGGTGTTTTGGCAGAAGTGGACCAGGATCAAATTCAGCAGCAGCATATTTGGAGTACAACAAGTGACCGGCTTGCTTCTGACAACTGTACGTTTCATGAAAGTCGTACAGGTTCAGATCGGTCAAGAGAGAGAACCAGTAATATTGCGCTCCATAATCTGCCTCCTTTATCTGATGATAGGTTTGACATTTTGCCCACTGTATTACCAATTGATTCATCAGGAATGCTATATATTTCACGTTCTGAGGAACCCTCTGATCTACACTCGCAGGGTCTTCCACCTTCTTACAATGAAGCCATGGCCCATCCAAACCTTTATCCAACTACCTAGTCTCCAGCACATGCTCAACTAAATCAAAATACAAGAACTCATACTGGAAGGAAGAATCAGCCAATCGTTTCACTCCTTCGAATCTTTGACGAATCATTTCCCGCCAACAGATGGCACCACATGCCTTTCAATAATCAATATCCATGCTATGAGACACACTGTAGTGACATTTCTTCAGTCAATGGAGTGTATCAACATGCCCAATCATGCGGAATCAAATGTCACTCTCCAGTAGAGAGTGTGACGTCATTCAGAAGAGAGAAGACTCTTATAAAGTGAAAAGGAAGCCTAAAAAAAGAGATCAGCATAGCAAATATAGAGGTTTTGCATGTGACGTCAAATTTGACCTAGTTTAGACCACCTGCCATACTGGATGGCAAAGAGACTGGGTCAGCTCAGTAAACAAGCCACGAGGGTGGGACTGCAGGATTGTTTCTCACCCTAAATTTGTTTTTCTGGGGTCTGATCAGCTTATAAATACCCAAAACAACATGGTTTATTCCTGCTGGGCTGTTAGTTGCACAGATAGACATGGGGCTGATGAAGGAAATGTTTCTTTCCATAGATTCCCAGCACTGAAGCCAGATCCAAACAGGAGAGAACAGTGGGTGGCAGCTGTCAAAAGAGAAATGCCTGACAGCAAGAAGCACTGGGAACCCTCAGAATTTTCAAGGCTGTGTAGCAGACACTTTATATCAGGTATTTATTTTGAAACCAAATGAATGCTATATATATTGATGCTCAAGAATTGACAATAACCCACATGTCCTTAAAGTTAAAGGTCCTTAAGTGATTATGTCATTTGAGAAAAGAAATAAACATAAGTCATGTTTGAAAAATAGGCCCACTTGCATCTTTAATACACTGAAAATAAATCAATACAAACAATGGTAACATTTATGCATGCAATGGCATATATTTATATAAACTATTTTGGTTCAAAATATTTATACATGTATGTAATTTTAATTTTTTCAGGCAAGAGTAATGATCCTCTTTCCCCTGATTATGTGCCATCTCTCTTTGATCACTTTTCGTCACCAAAGAAACACTAAGAAGCAGGATCGGATTGGTAGCACTACTCTACATTTAACGAATAGTATAGTATCGCTATTGGAATGGTATCGGAAATCGGTGGTATTGGCAACAAAATACAAGGATCAGTATTGGATCGAAAGTGAAAAAGTGGTATCGGTGCATCCCTACCCTCTACTTTATGTCACATGCAATTGACGATGAATTCCTGGAGTGAATGCGAACCCACACCCTTAGAAGCTAGTTTACAGAAACAAGCGCTCTCAACCATTAGGCTACACTCTAAAAAATTTCAGACAAAATTGGTTTTTCTAGATTCAAAAATGGTTTTTTGAAAAACCAAATTTCAATGCAAAAAACCAACATGGATTTTTTAAAAAATCCATGTCGGTTTTGCATTGAAATTTGGTTTTTCAAAAAACCATTTTGAATCAAAAAACCAAGTTTGTCCCTACATTTTTTAGAGTGTGTGGGGAAACTTCCCTTCTCATAAGTCCTGCCTCTTACACTGCCTTTCGTATCATACATATCATGGATTATAAAGGATTGGTGTGCGAAGGGGAATTGGCTAGTCATGTTATATGGCACTGGATGCCTACTAAATTTCTAACTGGCTATGTCAGCCTGTCAGAATCATTCGTAAATTTTTATTGTCACTTAATGTTTAGTTATTTTTCAGTAAAAACTTGAATGTCCTTTGCCTCATTCATTTATACCTTTGCTCTTTGACCTTTTGAAGCATGTAAATTCACAAATTAAAGCTATCAGACTGACTAAAGCAAAGTTAGGACCAAAACGTGTATTTGCTATCTGCACACTGCAGAAATGTGTGAACAAAGTCTCTAAGAAAGATGTATTTATGGACCATTCAGAACTTAAGTCTGAGGGGTTACAAAAAATCCACATCGACTCTTAGGGGGGTATTAAATATCTAAGGGGTATCAATTTTTAACGCCATAGTCATAAATTCTAAACAGGACTTCTCTTATTATTATCATCTGTAAATGTTACTGTTATTTAAGCATAGTTATGATGCATGTTTGTTAATCATTGATAATAAAGATTGTCCTCACTATTATTTAATCAGGATGCTGCTAATCATGTGGATATTCCAGAATTGAATTGTGTTGTTTAATTTTTTTGTATATCTGCTAACATGCTATGTTTATGGCACATCATAAGTGCTCTTCACTCTAGAAAAAGCTTGGAAATTTGCACAACATGGTACTACATGTATATAGTCTTACTTATATTCGCACAGCGAAACGGCCGAAGGCCATTTGGTGAAGCGAATTGAGCACTAGAGAGGACTCAAAAATCTATGCAGTGATGGTCTCAAAATCAACAGTTCAAAGCTGGGAATTAGGTCAAGTGTCCAGCTTCTTATCAATGATTTAGTTTCGTATTTAACAAAACATGACACATTCATCTTCAAAAGTGTCTTAAAAATTCGGTTTTCTCCCATACTATTTCCTGTACCAGCAACTTTATGGAACAGTTAATTATTAGCCTTGACAAGCTAAATTAAATTATTAACACATGATTCAATTCATATGAAAACAGACAACAAGAAAACATACAAAATTAAAGTAACATGATCTTCAAACTGGTGATTATGTAACAGTGAGCAATTAATCTGCACACAAATCATGTTATTGTTTTTTGTTACTATAAGAGTATCGCGGGGCATGCAGCTTTTTATGGTCGATTATTTGAATGCTTATGCTGTCAGGAAGGGATCACTTGACTCTACTTATAACTAGTGAAACAAATGTCTACCAATTTTAATAAAGGAGTTACAGCCATTTTTATAAATATTGCAGATGGCCTTCTTACCCCACCCATCGGGCTAGAAGCCCCCCTATTATAATCCTATGGCAATTTTTTTGTAAGCACATTCAGCTTGAAAGTTATTTCTTGGGGTTCTCCCATCATTTTTAAGGCATTCTATTTACTTTTTCTGAATTTCAGAATTTTTCTGTTCATACTTTTTATCTTTAAATAATTTTTGCCCTTTCTCAATTTTGGCCAAATGTTTTCTATCTTAATTAGCTATTCAATCAAGATCTAAAGTAAAGTATACATTATTAAGTGGTTCCTGAAGCAACTTCGACCCCCCAGTAAACGGGGCCTCATGCCCCACATCATTGTGGGGCCTCTCGCCCCAAACACACATATTTTCATTTGACCTCTATATTTTGAACTAAAATACAAAACACAGTCATGTTCCAAATCATGTTTATATGATGGTCATAAGGTGAAGCAATGCAGATATCCATTATACTTTAAAAAATTTCCAAAGTTATTTCTGACAACCCCTTTCAAAGAATTAGTCAAAGTTACAAAACTATGCACATTTTTTTTGTTTCTTTAATTTCTACTATGGCTTGGTGCTGTTTGCCCTGAAAATTTGTGACATCACCTAAAAAGCCTCTAGCTGCAATCCTATCAATAAGAAAATGCACCAAGAATGTAAGTTTAGATATAACCCTGGGGGGGGGGGGCCTCTCGCCTAACCCGGGCTTCTTGCCCCGACCTACTCTATACTGTTGTGTAATAACAACAATCTAACATAGACTTAAATTTGGCAGCTTTCAGTGTTGTCTTCCTTTTTGCCATTTAGCTGATTATCCATTAATATTATATTATGTTTATATCTACCTCAACATATATATAAATATGTCTATCTATCTATCTATCTCTTTATATACCTATAATATGTATACATACTTTTTATCAGTTTTATTTTCTATTCTACATTTTTCTGTCTGTCTTTCCACATTGGTGGAGGCTTAATATGCAGAGGGACAAGTACAGTCAGAGTCGATGCCGTAAAAACTGATATAGCCCATGGCACTATGCAATAACTGTGTAATTACCATTACTCATGCTTTTTAAAACTAAACTTACTAAAAGAAAACAAAAAACACAAACTTTCCATGAGTAATGACTTAAGATATGCTGGCCTTCACACTCCAGTTGCTTTTGTTTCATTTTCCCAGAAAACACGAAAGAAAATAAAAAACATTGTAAAAGCATTTATAAATCTCTTAGTAGGTCAACGTTTAATGCTCTGTACATACCTTCGCTTGTGGTACTGAGCAACAACACTGTTACATTATAAAACTGCAAATGATATTGAATAGCTGACGATCATTAAACACATGTATATTCAACTTGGCACGGTGTATGGATAAATTTGAAATTGCACACGAAAGAACAGAATGTGGAATTATGATAGATTAAGACTTTCGTGTCGAAGAAGGTGCTGCACAAAATTGCCTCATTTAGTACAATGGTTATCATGATTTGTTGGAATTACTGACCAAACTGTGGAATTAACTGACGACTTGGATGACTCTGGCGAATCTTTCTGAAGTGAAACATAATGTTCTTTACACATGCTCTATCAGTTGCATGCTTTTTATAATTTAGTTTTTCCAGCATTAGACAGCAGACCATTGTATAGATGCATGGATTCAGTCGCATGGAGCTATAGAATATATTTCTTATGCCACTCTCAATGAATAAGTCCTTTATATATTGATTGGACGAATGTTATCTTTTGCAGTTTTTTATATACTGCATATATATTTTATGCCACCCTCAATGAATAAGTCATGGATATATTGATTGGACTAATGCTATTGTTTGCAGTTTTTTATGTACTGCATAAAGCGGAAGGACAGCGGGATGCCGATTGCCCCAGAGGCAGATGCAATGACGGCCGATGTCCATGGTTCGGCTTAGACCGATGTCCAGAGCAGCCTTGTCCAGGAGTGTCACTCGGACGGTGTGAGGGATCCTTGGCATGCCTGCCGAGCCCTCGTTATTGTCCAAGTGACCATTGTGCCACGATACTTGGATTGACCTGTGCTGATGGCACATGTGTATCGATTCATGAGTATCGGTGTCAGGATGGGAGTATCGGTTGTTTTCAATTTCAAAAAAGATGCCAAGATGGGCATTGCATTAGAAAAAGTCAGTACTGCCCTGAAGAGCCCTGCCCTGCTAACGTCCCATTCAAATGTGATGACAACTGCAAACCTTGGTCTGCCGTCTGTGATGGTATAAAGCAATGTACTTCTGGTGCGGATGAGTTAAATTGCAAAACAATTACAAATAAAACAGTTGCTTCCACAACACAAGTTACCACAACAATGACAGCATTTTCAACAACAGTAACTACTTCACCCAAGCCAACTACTAGATTCTCAGAATATTTTTGGCCAATCTCAATCGGCCTCGGTGTTTTCGCTTTTATGATAATTTCTGCCTATTGTCGTATTTCTAAGAGGAACAAAAACCAAGGTGCTGTGCAAGAAGTTGACAACGTCGACACTACCACTATCCCATCACGCAATCTCTACCGCCTAGTGGAGAGACCCCGTCAGACCCGTGATCAAATTCAGCAGCAGCACATTTGGAGTACAACAAGTGACCAACTCCCTTCAGACAACTGGACATTTCATGAAAATTGTACAGGTTCAGGTCGTCCAAGAGAGAGAGCCAGTAATTTGTCATTTCATAATCTGCCTCCTTTATCTGACGACTTGTCTGACATCTTGCCCTCTGACTTACCAATTGATTCATCTTCAGGAATACCATATATTTGCCCTTCCAATATGCCCTCTAATCTGCATTCCCTGGATCTTCCACCTTCATACAGTGAAGCCATGGCTCATCCAAACCTTTATCCGGCTACCAAACCTCCTGAACCTGCTCAACTAATTCAAAATACAAGAACTCGTACAGGAAGGAAGAATCGGCCAATCGTTTTACCTTTTACCCCTTTGCATCTTTGAAGATGCATTTCCATCCAACACTCTAAAAAATTTCAGAAAAAATTGTTTTTTTTAGATTCAAAATGGTTTTTTGAAAAACCAAATTTCAATGCAAAAAACCAACATGGATTTTTTTAAAAAATGCATGTTGGTTTTGCATTGAAATTTTTTAGAGTGTAGGTGCCACCACGCGACAACAGGCCTTGAAATCTCTTCCCAGCAATGCCCAACATCGAACCAAATTCATAAAAAATTTTAGAAATCAAATCACATTTTTGAAAGGTTCTTTAATGTTACATATAAAGTATTCCAGCTAATATGAGCAGCTGCCAGAGGAAGACATAATGATGGTATGGCAAGGCTTTGAGTCCACGACAAAGTACTCTCTATTCCCAAGGCTCGGGTATTTTACACTCCTGCTCATAAATATGGAATACATTAAAATAACCAGGATGCTTTTAAATTTGTTATCCTTGTTTAGGGTGAGTCCAGATTTATAAAATTAATATGATAAGAAGAGGCTAGACAAAACAAATGTCGATGGGTGGAGTGGATTCTGCTTATTTTGAGGTTTTCATAAACAATGGTGATAGACAAACCTTGTTTATTATGATAAACTCTCAATTGCGAGCAGCCAAAACTAGTTTCAGTTTAAATTATAGTACATTTTGATAGATCACACATTGGGTGTATAATTGAGCATCAATAAAATGTTCCTTGTCAGCGTGCAGCCTTGGAAATTGAAAATGTCAAAAACTGTTCCATTGGTCCAAGCATAAATATGACCTATTTTGTCTGTGCTGTGATTATTTGTGTCAGAGGTTCCACATGCCAATGACCATTGAATTGACTCATTTAAAGTTTAATCATTCCTTCGATACCAGCAACTTTCACAAATCAACAATTTTAAATGCGATTCTAGCCCTATATAAAATTAATATTTTAGTCTTTTTTGCATTGTTTTTTCACTGTCTTCCAGCCTCCCAAATTTTTTAAGTTTTAAGCTAATGTTCAAGTGAGGACTTCAAGTAACTCATTAGAAATTATTTAGGCACTTAAAACTGTGCTTTTAACCATTAGATTGAAATGGGGAAGCTATAATCTGATGGGAGTTTTCGTGTTTCTATATTCCATATTTATGAGCAAGAATGTATTTGCCTCGACATGGAACTCTTGAGTACAAGGCACCCTTTAGCTTTATGCCACACGCAATTGACAATAGAGAGGTTTTGCTACACGTTCATGTGTGACGTGTACGTGTACAAGTGCTATCTAATTACATTGTTGTCATGGCAACTCCCACGTACACGTCACACGGAAACGTGTAGCAAAACCTCTCTAATGAGTTCCCTGGGTGAACGCGAACCCACAACATTTGAGGGGCCTGTGGATGCCTAGTAAATCGTTAACTGACTGTGTCAGAATCATTCAAAAACTGTTAAAAGGTGCCTAAAGCAAAGTTGGTACCAAAATATGTATTTGCTACCTGAGAGGCGACATGCACAAGTCCGACTCAAGATATATGACATTTGTATTAAGGGACCATTCAGAGTTTATGTAATCTGTAGATATTATTGTTATTTAGGTGTAAGTATGATGTGTGCATGTTTATTATTTTTTTAATATAAGATTGTCCTTACTATTATTTAACCAGAATGCTGATAATCATGTTTATATTCCAAAGTTGAATTATGCTGTATGTCGACTGGAATGCTATGTTTATGGCACATCATTAGTGCTCATCATTCTTTGAAAAAGCTTGCATATTCACATATATAACCTGTTCATTTCATAGTTTTACTTTTAAAATGTAGGTCCTTGTCAAGTTTTAACAAAAAACATTGGTGTATATACAAAGCGTCTGGAAGAGCTCTGAAAATAGTAGCTTCAAAGAGGTGTATCTTTGGTCATTTCCAAACCTTTTTCTAAAATGTAGCAAACACAATCATCATCATTATATTCATCTTCCATCCCATAACACGCCTCTGATGAACTTTGCATTGGTTTTTACTTACATTTCATAAATGTTGTTCATTTGACTGTAAAATAAACAATTTTTTAAAAAGTCCAATCTCTGCATGCATATATATCAAATATTTGATGGCATATGAGAGTGCCTGGTATGTTGTGTCAAATGTCTTCGGTATAAATTTGAAGAACTATAGTTTTAATTTTTACTGTGATTTTACTGAAATAATCATGAAAACCTCCATCTCAAAAGTGTAACACTCAGGCATGTAATCATAAAATGTTGAATGGGAGGGGTTTACAAATGAAAATTTTCTTAACGTTTTGCAATTTAGTTTTTTAAGCTAAAATCTACAGGCCCTTGGGAGAGGGGGGTTGGGGTGTAAAGTCCCTGAACCCACCTTAACTCAGCAACATTGAAAACGCACTATTCCAAAAAGACTAAAAATAGTACTTTCTCTCAAAGTATCAAGATGAAAGTTTGCACACTTCTAGTAGATGCCATCAAGTATGTTTATAAAAATTTACAAATCTCTAAGTGCATTAATTTTGCGTCAAATTAAATCGTCGTGGTCACTGTCGAAAATGCAAGTCTCAAAATTTCAATATCCTCTGATAATTAATTTAAACAACTTAGCTGTTCTTGCCTCAATATTTTTTGGTATGCCATAAAAGTTTCCAATTTTGCTTGCTTGATGGGTTGGGGGAAAAGGGATATTTGACCCAGCCACAATTAAGGAGGACGAAATTAATAAAAATTAAGTGTCAATGCTGGCGTGCCCCCTACAGGAGCCTTTTGTCAAAATCTTCGAAAAAAAAAGGTTTTATTCAAATTTTTGATAGTGTTGATGGAATGATTGTCTATGTATGCGTTTCTACCCTGGGTATGCATAGAACCCCCATTATTTTACAGTTTCGGTTCTCATGATTCATTTCCAGATACTCATAAATTTTAAGTTTTTAAATTCAAAATCTACTTTATCATTAAAACTTTTTCAAAGATGTTCGCGAGGCAGCTTTTGGAAATCCTGTGCCTGTTAAAATTTCATAAGGTTCATCCAATCCAGTATGCCACAAAACCAATATTTCCATTGAAGCATTTTGTGTTGAAGTGCAGTTTGTGACTTTTTCGACAGTGACCACCGTGATTTAATTTGACACAAAAGTAATGCACTTTGAGATTTGTAAATTTTCATCAACATACCTGATGACACCAGAAGTGTGCAAACTTTCATATGTATACCATAAGGGAAAGTAATATTTTTAGCCTTTTTGAAATGGTGCGTTTTTAATGTTGCTGAGTTTACTTATTAGGGCGGGACTGGTGCCCCAAACATTGTGCATCAAAAGTAACGTTTTTCTTTTTATAGGTGAGGTTTCTATATATTAGAATATTTATACATAGGACCATAGATGCAATTTCATCCCATTCTATTGGTATTTTGAGGGAGAACAGAGCCCTCAAAGTTTTGTTTTAAATCCCCATTGGTAGGCCTCAACAATTTTCAAAAAATGTGACATGTATACACTTCTTGGCAAAAAAAATGGACCACCCTAGAATTCGACTTCATTTTGTTAGGCTTTGATTTTTACAGGATGTACACATCGAAGAAGCTGCTTTCCTGTCAGTTAATTTGCTAAAGCATTGTCTTAGTATTAAATTGCTTTTCCTCTTAACTTTTTAAGCAGAACAGTGCACTTCTTTATGACTTTGTGCACCTCAAAATGTGCATATTTCCCATTCTGTCCTACCACCTTCCAAAGCTCCTCTGTGTTACCAGGTTTGTACCTTCCTAGATTAACATCAGTATGAGCCTATAACTTCTGAAATTAGTTGAAATCTCGACTTTGTCTAAAATGGTGGTGAAGGAATAATGGCGTGGCGAGCCTTTTCAAGCACTCTTCTGAGGTATCAAAAATCATCTAACCTTCTAAGTATGTAAAAAGAATGCATCAGGGCCTTCTGCCGATAATTTGGAAGCTTATTCTTGTAGAAAATATACAAAATAAGCTGTTCCAGGACGACAAGCTATTAATGCCCACGCAACGAAGGTGACCTCCCGAGCAGTAAAGCAAACCTTTCGCTATGTAATTATTTTGGTTAGAATCAAACGTTGGGCCAAACGTTTGACTATTACGTATGACATTACCTTTGATTAATAGGTTTGTTGAACATTCATTTCAGAGGTTTATAAAACCTCAGACTATTACGTAAGTCATACCTTTGGTTGAGAGGTTTGAAGAACGTTTGACTATTACGTATGACCGTACCTTTGATTCATAGGTTTGTCAAACATTCATTTGAGAGGTTTTTACAACCTTAGACTATTACGTATGACCATACCTTTGATTCACAGGTCTATCAAAGGTATGGTCGCACATTTTGCAATACGTAAGTTCAACGTGTTTTTGATATATACGGAGAACGTTTGAAAGTAATGTTCAGGGCAAGCGTCTGATCATACGTATCTGCCAAACGTTTGTTGAAGGTTTGTACGAAGTTGCAGAACCTGGGACCCAGGATGCTTGCTGGTGATAATTGGATGAAGCCATAAAGAAATAGTAGCCACACTAGTACAAAAATTACCAAATAAAATATCTCTTGAACTGTGTAAGATTAGATTGGGCAAAAAAAATTTCCCAAGTAATGCTCAACCACAAATGAGCAAGAGAGAATCAGTTGAGACCGGAGTTGAACTGAGCCTACTTGCAACTGAATGCCACCTATCCAGCAGGCCAATTTGGATTGGGATTTTTCCAACTCTTCGGAGTTGCAGCATTAATCCCTTACAAGGTAAGGGAATTTTCTTATTTACAATATAATTTAGTCCTTAAATGGACTGTAGACTGCTTGGTAAAACAAGGAAGAAAAGTCTCCTAATTTTGGAGCCACTTTCAGAGCTTGCTGTTTGGCTCTGCTCTGACTATCTCTCTCTGCTTTTCTCTTCTCTTCACTGTTTTAATGTATGTTTCCTCTTTGCAAGATATTTTATTACTCGTGCTTTTTAAAACTAAACTTACTAAAAGAAAAAAAGACACACTTCTTAAAAGATATGTTGTCCTTCACACTCCAGTTGCTTCTGTTTCATTTTCCCAGAATAAAAGGAAGTAAATAAAAAACATTTTGAAAGCATTCATAAATGTCTAAGTAGGTCAACGCTTAATGATCTTTACACAATTTTCTTTTGGTATTGAGCAGCAACATTTGCTACATTATAAAATTGCAAATGATATCAATGACATGCTGAATGGCCGATGATCATTAAAAACATGTATATTCTACTGGACACTGCGTATTGATAGATGTGAAATTGCACACAAAGGAACAGGAAGTGGACTTATTATACATTAAGACTTTCGTGTCAAAGACGCTGCTGTACAAAGTTGACTCGATTGGTACAAAAGTTATCATGTTTTACTGGAATCACTGACCAAACTGGAATTAACTGTTGACTTTAGAAAATCTTCCCAAAGACTTTGTCTTATTTCGGTGAAACATGATCTTCCATTGCTCATGCTCTGTCAGTTGCATGGTTTTTATAATTTAGTTTCGTCGGCATTAGATATCAGACAACGATACATACATTGATGTAGTCTCATGAAGCTACTGGATATCAGTTTTGTATGTCACTCGGTGCAATGAATAAGTCATGGATGTACTGATTGGACAAATGTTATTGTTTGCAGTTTTTTATGTACTGCATAAAGCAGAAGGACAGGGGGATGCAGATTGCCCCAGAGGCAGATGCATTGATGGCCGATGTCCGAGGAGAAGCTACGACCGATGTCCAGAGCAGCCATGTTCAGGTTTTCCTCACAGACGTTGTGTGGGATCTTTGGCATGCCTGCTGAGCTATCGTGATTGTCCGGGCGAACATTGTGCCATGACAAATGAATGGACCTGCGCTGATGGCACATGTGTGCCGGTTGGTAATCAGTGTCAAGATGGGAGTATAGGTTGCTTTCGCCATCTGAAACGATGCCAAGACGGGCATTGCGTAAGAATAGTTCAGTTCTGCCCTGAAGAGCCCTGCCCTGCTAATTACCCATTGAAATGTGATAACAACTGCCGGCATTCGTCTGTCATCTGTGATGGTATAAAGCAATGTAGTTCGGGTGAGGACGAGTTAAATTGCAAAACAGTTACAAATAAAATGGTTTCCACCACAACAAAAGTTGCCACAACAATGACAGCATTTGCAACAGCAGTAACAGCATCACCCAAGCCAACTAGACCCTCAAAGTATATTTGGCAAATCTCGATCGGCCTATGTTTTTTTGCTTTTATGATATTTTTCTGCCTCTTTATATACAGATCTAGTTGTTGTATTTCAAAGAGGGACAAAAACCAAGGTGTTTTGGCAGAAGTTGACACTGCCACTATCCCATCGCGCAATCTCTTCAGCCTAGTGGAGAGACGCCGTCAGACCCTTGATCAAATTCAGCAGCAGCAGATTTGGAGTACAACAAGCAACCGACTCCCTTCAGACAACTGGACGTTTCATGAAAATTGTGCAGGTTCAGGTCTTCCAAGAGAGAGAGACACTAATTTGTCGTTCCATAATCTGCCTCCTTTATATGACAACTTGTCTGACATCTTGCCCTCTGACTTACCAATTGATTCATCTTCAGGAACGCCATATATTTCCCCTTCCAATATGCCCTCTGATCTGCACTCGCTGGGTCTTCCACCTTCGTACAGTGAAGTCTTGGCTCATCCAAACCTTTATCCAACTACCGAACCTCCTTAACCTGCTCAACTAATTCAAAATATAAGAACTCATACAGGAAGGAATCGTTGACCGAACTGTGTCAAAATCATTCACAAATTTTTTACTGTCACTTAATTTTTTGTTAATAATGTTTAAGTACAAAATGCAATGTCCTCGCCTCATTCATTTATACGTTAGCTCTTTAACAAATCTAAAGCTATTAAAGTGACTAAAGCAAAGTTTAGACCAAAATCTGCATTTGCTAAATGCGAGGCGACCAGCACAGTTCCTACTGCATAAATTTTTGAATTCTCAAGAAATATGACATTTTGTATTAAGGGACCATTCAGAATTTATGACTGTATACATTTTTGAAGTCTCAAGAAATATGACATTTGTATTAAGGGACCATTCAGAATTTATGTCTGAGGGGGTACTAAAAATCTGCATCGACCTAAGGGGGTATTAAATATCAAAGGGAATACCAATTTTAAATGGTGACATCCATCTAAACTCTCATCCCGTGGTCATAAATTCTTAATGATCCCTAATTATTGTAATCTGCAGATATTATTGTTATTTAGGTGTAAGTATGATGTGTGCATGTTTGATTATTTTTGATATAAGATTGTCCTTACTATTATTTAATCAGAACGCTAATATTTATCATTAGTGCTCTTGATTCAAGAAAAAGCTTGGATATTCACATAACCTGGTTATTTCATAGTTTTGCTTTAAGATATAAGTACATGGCAATGTTCAACCAAAAACACTCGTCTTTTTATAAAGGGTCTGCAAGAGCTCTGGAAATAACAGCTTCAAAGCAGTGAATCTTTGTTCATTTCCAAACCTTTTTCTAAAACTGTAACAACAAATACATCATCATTGTATTCCTCTTCCATCTCCTAATATGCTTGTGATGAACTTTGAATTGGTTTTTACTTAAATTTGATAGATGTTGTTGATTTGACTGTAAAATAAACAATTTTTAGAAGTTAATTCAACCTCTGCATGCATGGTATCAAATATTTGATGGCATATGAGAGTACCTGGTATGTTGTGTCAAATGTCTTCAATAAATATAAATTTGAGGAACTATAGTTTAAAAAAATAATCATGAAATCCTCCATCTCAAAAGCTACACTCAATAAGGGAGACCAAGGGAAATTGTGTCATTTTTTGGCTTCTGGGCGGTTTTTCGAACAACCAAAGCTTTTAAAAACATGTAATCTGAAAATGAGGTATTGCAATTTCCCTTTTTTACGCTAAAATCTACAGGCCCAAGAGGGGAGGGAGGGGTGGCTAAACCTACTGAATCCACAAGCAGCTTTGCCAGGCCAAGGGCGGAGCGCTCGGATGGCCCGGGGGACTGCCGCATTGCTTCAGGCCGACCCAGCCATCCGGTCTGCCCTGCCTCCTCCGATAAAAAAAAAATCAAATTAAATGAAATAAAGCCCTTGAATACTGGCCCTCATAATGTTGAATAAAGAAAGCTCTCATATATGATTTTACTGCAGGATTTTTTTTTTGGGGGGGGGGAGGGGGGTGGAAGATTTCAAGAATTTTTTTTTTTTAGGTCTTGGGATGGGTGATTGGTCAATTGATTGTTGGAGAACTGCAAAGAGAAAACATAAGTAAAAACAGTGAAGAGAAGAGAAAAACAGAGAGAGATAGAGAGAGCAGAGCCAAGCAGCAAGCACTGAAGGTGGCTCCAAAATTAGTAGACTTTTCTTCCTTGTTTTACCAAGCAGTCTACAGTCCAATTAAGGACTACAATAAATAACAATACTCACTTACCATGTAAGGGATTAATACTTCAACTCTGAAGAGTTGGAAAAAATCCCAATCCAAATTGGCCTGCTGGATAGGTGGCATTCAGTTGCAAGTAGGCTCAGTTCAACTCCGGTCTCATCTGATTCTCTCATGCTTGTTTGTGATAGAGCAGTACTTTAGAATTTTTTTTTGGCCTATCTAATCCTTCATATTTTAAGAGATATTTATTTGGTAATTTTTGTAACTGGTGTAGATACTATCTCTTCATGGCTTCATCCAATTATCACCAGCAAGCATCCTGTTGGCGGTTTTAACCACTCAAAGTTACCAGATAGATTGGAATAGGTAAGGCTCTCTGAGACTTAGGATCCCAGGTTCTGCAACTTGTGTGCAAACCTTCAACAAACCTTTGGCAGATACGTATGATCAGACGTTTGCCCTGAACATTACTTTCAAACGTTGTCCATACATATCAAAAACACGTTGGAGAAATCTTGGAACTTACGTATTGCCAAATGTGCGACCATACCTTTGATAAACCTATGAATCTAAGGTATGGTCATACGTAATAGTCTAAGGTTGTAAAAACCTCTCCAATGAATTTTCGACAAACTTATGAGTCAAAGGTACAGTCATACGTAATAGTCAAACATTCTTCAAACCTCTCAACCAAAGGTATGACTTACGTAATAATCTAAGGTTTTAAAAACCTCTCAAATGAATGTTTGACAAACCTATGAATCAAAGGTACGGTCATACGTAGTAGTAAAACGTTCTTCAAACCTCTCAACCAAAGGTATGACTTACGTATGACTGACACGTTTAGCCAAACGTTACAGCTAAACGTTCTTCCAACCTCTCAACCAAAGGTATGACTTACGTGTAAACCAAACGTTAGATCAAACTATAAAACAAACTATCTGCCGACCTCTTACTCAGGTTGCGACCTACGTTTGGGTTTCCATCTGAGTGCAATGTTTGGAAATTACCTTTGCCCTACCTTTGTCATACGTTTTTTGGGCCCAACGTTTGATTCTAACCAAAATAAATACGTAGGGAAAGGTTTGATTTACGTTGCTGCTCGGGAGGGATATTACCAAGATAGGTTCAACTTACAACCAAATTGTGTATAGAAGTGGAAAGTCATGTCCATAGCAACAAAAAAATATCCAAATAACAGCCATTCTAGCATCAGTCCTTCTGCCAGAAGAGTCTGAACAAGAGAAGTCAAAACATTAATGTTTCACTATCCGTAAGAATGTTGATTTTGTTGTAAGTCTGAAAGACATTGCTCTAATACATGATAGCTTAGGCTTACAACAACATTTTATACATAGATGAATAGCCAGACACACGAGAAATGGGAAAATATCAATATCATAAGCATTCCAGCAAAAAACTTCATCAAGCAGCATCTAAACAGGAGAGGTCTGAAATGAATTTCACAAAATTTGAGAGTGTCAATTTTTCGTCAGTCTCAGAAACAGGGCTGTAATACCATGATAGATTACAGTTACACCCATTTTCTCTACACCAATGGAAAGCCAGGCTTATGAGCAACTAGGAACTATCCAGAAAATTAAAATTGCCATACTGAGCCATAATCAGACAGCATCTGAGCATTAGAGTACCTGCATAATTCTCAATAAAAAAGAGGGTGTCAATTTTTCGTCAGTCTCACTTAGGCCCTCACAGCTTCCAATACAAGAGTTTCTACGAAGTTTTGTTACTATTTCCTAACAGACCAGGTCATGAGCAAAACATTGAAGTAAAAAATTGTTTAAAAATCGATCAGTGAATGGTGTATTTGATGCATCAAAAATCACATTGTTCATTTTGGCTTTGTGTGTGACATGACAACCTTATACTGCAAAACGTGTCATTCTGCAGTACAGAAACGTATTATGGCCTTTTTTCTGTATTCATGAAATGCTTAGCTAACCAGGGCATTACACCAAATTTCAAATTTTATTCTAACTGCATTTACTTGCTTGTATTTTAAAGTTTCACTTGAATTTTTTACGGGCAGTGTCCAGCGTGACGCCAAAAAATGACGTCATATGCAATTATTCATCATTTAATCACAGGCCCCTCAATCTCTTCCCTGCAAGCCTGCCCCTTCCAATGCTCTTCATATACATGTATAAACACTATGAGTGAGGGATGGGAGACTGCTGTATGAGGGGAAGAGATTGAGGGGCCTGTGCATTTAATATATTAAAATCTATAAGAATTGGATACATTTGAGGCTATTTGCACTAAAGGGGACATCACTGCCTTTCTTATAACCCATAATACATACATAAATATTATACGAAAGCTGAGATATGACCCAAAATGCATGTCCATGTTTGGCCAAAACTGAAAATTTACCAACTCATGACATTGGACCTTCAGACATTTGTCTTCACACTCCAGTTGCTTTTGTTTCATATTCCCAGAATAAGGAAAGTAAATAAAAGTCATTTTAAAAGCATTTATAAATATGTTAGTAGGTCAATGTTTTACGCTCTGTACACACCATTGCCCATGGTATTGAGCAGCAACATTTGCTACATTATGAAATTGCACATGATATCAGTGCCATGTTGAATGGCCGATGATCATTACAGGCATGTATATTCAACTGGACACTGTCTTTGGATAGATATGTAATTGCACACACCAGAACAGAAAATGGACTTGTTATTAATTTTGACTTTCATGTCGAAGAAGATGCTGTACAAAATTGGCTTGATTGGTACAAAAGTTATAACGATTTGCTGGAATTACTGACCAAACTGTGGAATTAACTGGTGACCTTGGAAAGTCTACCTGAATATTTCGCTTTATTGCAGTGAAACATGATCTTCCATTACTCATGCTCTGTCACTTGCATGGTTTTATAATGTAGTTTTTGTCGGCATTAGACAGCAGACAATTGTATATATACATTGATGTTGTCGCATGGAGCAATATAATATATTTTTTATGTCACTCTCTGCAATGAATAAGTCATTGATGTACTTATAGGACGAATGTTATTGTTTGCAGTTTTTTATGTACTGCATAAAGCAGTAGGACAGGGGGATGTAGATCGCCCCAGAGGCAGATGCAAAGACGGCCGATGTCCGAGGAAAAACTACGACCGATGTCCAGAGCAGCCTTGTACAGGAAGCTTCCTTAGACGTAGACCAGCAGCCTTACTCAGACGGTGTGTGGGATCCTTGGCATGCCTGCCGTTCTATCGTGCTTGCCCGGGTGAAGATTGTTCGAACGAAATGAATGGACCTGCGCTGACGGCACTTGTGTACCGGTTGGTGATCGGTGTCCAGATGGGAGTATTGGTTGTTTTAGCAATCTGAAACGATGCCAAGATGGGCATTGCATTTTTGGGTATCAGCAATGCCCTGAAGAGCCCTGTAATGCTAAACCCATTCAAATGTGATAACACCTGCAAACTGTCATCTGTCATCTGTGATGGTATAAAGCAATGTGCCTCTGGTGATGATGAGCTTTATTGCACATCATATATAGATAAATCAACACCCAAGCCAACATTTCTGCAAGCTCCTTAACATATAATTGGCAAATCTCAACCGGTGTTTTTTCTGTCTCTTTTATGATATTTTTCTGCCTATTTATATGCAGATCTAATTGTTGCACTTCAAAGAGGAAAATAAATGGAGGTGTTTTGGAAGAAGTGGCCCTGGATCAAATTCAGCAGCAGCATATTTGGAGTACAACAAGTGACAGCCTTGCTTCTGACAACTGGACGTTTCATGAAAATCGTACAGGTTCAGATCGGTCAAGAGAGAGAACCAGTAATATCTCGCTCCATAATCTGCCTCCTTTTTCTGATGAACGGTTTGATGTTTTGTGCACTGTATTTACCAATTGATTCATCAGGACTGCCATATATTTCACGTTCCGACGCACCCTCTGATCTACACTCGCAGGGTCTTCCACCTTCTTACAATGAAGCCATGGTTCATCCAAACCCTTATCCAACTACCTAGTCTCCAGCACATGCTCAACTAATTCAAAATACAAGAACTCATACAGGAAGGAAGAATCGGCCAATCATTTTACCTCTTACTCCTTTGAATCCTTGATGAATCATTTCCCTCCCACACATGGCACCACATGCCTTTCAATCTCTGATATCTCAAGACTCATGTCTCGGTGCTGCTGGCTCTGAGGCTATATCAGCTAATATGAGCAGCTGCCAGAGCAGGGTATTTTAAATAAGCGTGTAACGATCCTAACATGTGCAGTGGTCAATGTGAAATGAGCAGTGATCAACCTGAATTTGTGCAGTGATCAAATTAACCCTTTTTTTGCAAAACCCAATGATGTAAACGAGGGGGGGGGCGGGGGAGCTTGGGGGAGCTGAGCTCCCTTGACCAGAAAACTGGGCAAGCTCTCTCTTCGCTAAAGCTCCACCGATGTTCAAAATACAATTCCCTGTTCACTTTTGCAGTCCTCCAGGCAATTTTAGCCAAAATTACACTCTGGTGGCAAGAATTTCTTCCTTTGAAAAATTCGGAAGGGCAACTGCACCAGCCGAGAGCTACCTCAGCGAAAATTTTCCATTTCCATGGCTAAATAGCTCTAAATCACAGTGAACTGTAGAATCCCTGCGATACACATCAAATTTCAACCACTGTAGTACATTGGCCTGCCCAATAGTACACTCTAAAAAAGGTCGGGACAAAATTGGTTTTTTAGATCCAAAATGGTTTTTTTGAAAAACTAAATTTCAATACAAAACCAACATGGATTTTCCATGTTGGTTTTTTGTATTTTAAAAAAAATCCATGTTGGTTTTTTGCATTGAAATTTGGTTTTTCAAAAAAACATTTTGAATCTAAAAAACCAATTTTGTCTGAAATTTTTTAGAGTGTAGTCATCCTTGGAAATTTGCAAATAAATTTCATAAAGTTATAAGTCCGACAAAAACTTTTCAGTGCTGCGCGAATTTCATGGCTGTGCCATTTACATATTATTTAATTAACAGATAAATGTTGTTGATTTGACTGTAAAATAAACAAGGAATCTTTCTCCGAATTCAATGTTTGGTATCAACTATTTGAAGGAAGATTAGAGCGCTGTAAAGTAAAAATGTAAAATCCTAACTATTTTGATGGAGGTAATGAACAAGGGGGGGGGGGTAACAAAACTGAATCAAGGAGCCCTGCTTGCACTGTGTGGGCCGCTGTACACTGTACAGCGAATCTGTACATTTTGGGTTTAGGTCACCCTTTGTAATATTTTTTCCTTTCGTTGTGCCACAAAGGGTTAATTTATTTTCACCAAGACCATTGGTAGCTATAATCGGTAAATGGCCATTTGTCAATTACACTCTAAAAAATTTCAGACAAAATTGGTTTTTTAGATTCAAAATGGTTTTTTGTAACCAAATTTCAATGCAAAAAACCAACATGGATTTTTTTTTAATTCATGTTGGTTTTGCATTGAAATTTGGTTTTTCAAAAAGCCATTTTGAATCTAAAAAACCAATTGTGTCCCGACATTTTTTAGAGTGTACTGTCTGTCCTGGCAGGTTAAATTAAAATATGGGGGTTTGAGGCGAGAGGCCCCACATGATATGGGGCATGAGGCCGCCTTCACCGGGGGGTCGAAGCTGCTTCAGGAACCATTATTAATGTGTACTTTACCTTAAAACTTGATAGAATAGCTAATTAAAATAGAAAAAATTTGGGCCAAAATTGAAACAGGGCCAAAAATATTAAAAATAAAAGTATGAACAGAAAAATTCTGAAATTCAGAAAAAGTGAATAGAATGCCTTAAAAAGGATAGAAGAACCCGAAGAAATAACTTTTAGGCTGAATGCGCTCGTAAAAAAAACTGCCATAGGATTATAATAGGGGGCTTCTTGCCCGATGGGTGGGGTAAGAAGGCAATTTTAATTTTTTTACAAAAATGGCCGTAACTCCTTTATTAAAGTTGGTAGATATTTGTTTCACTAGTTATTAGTAGAGTCAAGTGATCCCTTCCTGACAGCATAAGCATTCAAATAATCGCCCATAAAAAGTATGTCAAATCGCACCTCGAAGTTAAGGGGGGCCGCATGCCCCGACCTACTCTACAAACAAGACAAACAAGAGACCCGTACTTTTAAAACACTAGGTGAAATATCCGAGTTACTTGAGCCTGGCATGCCATCTACAGGGGATTTCTCTCATTGCGAAGGGGAAATAAATCTAACATCTGACTTTGTATGCTCAAAACTATCATGTGCAGAAGTTTCTTCTTATTACATGATTAGGTCTGGAAATGTTGTCTGGATTCTTAACATTTTAACTTTTATGACCAAATCGACAGACCATTAAGCTATAAAAAGATACAGTACAACCCAATATATTTAAAAAGCAAATGCTCACAATTGCACACTTCAGCACTTCCATGCACTTTTATTCCTTTGCATACACTCTAAAAAATTTCAGACAAAATTGGTTTTTTAGATTCAAAATGGTTTTTTGAAAAAACCAAATTTCAATGCAAAAAACCAACATGGATTTTTTTAAAAAATGCATGTTGGTTTTGCATTTAAATTTTTAGAGTGTAGGTGCCACCACGCGACAACAGGCCTTGAAATCTCTTCCCAGCAATGCCCAACATCGAACCAAATTCATAAAACATTTTAGAAATCAAATCACATTTTTGAAAGGTTCTTTAATGTTACATATAAAGTATTCCAGCTAATATGAGCAGCTGCCAGAGGAAGACATAATGATGGTATGGCAAGGCTGTGAGTCCACGACAAAGTACTCTCTATTCCCAAGGCTCGGGTATTTTACACTCCTGCTCATAAATATGGAATACATTAAAATAACCAGGATGCTTTTAAATTTGTTATCCTTGTTTAGGGTGAGTCCAGATTTATAAAATTAATATGATAAGAAGAGGCTAGACAAAACAAATGTCGATGGGTGGAGTGGATTCTGCTTATTTTGAGGTTTTCATAAACAATGGTGATAGACAAACCTTGTTTATTATGATAAACTCTCAATTGCGAGCAGCCAAAACTAGTTTCAGTTTAAATTATAGTACATTTTGATAGATCACACATTGGGTGTATAATTGAGCATCAATAAAATGTTCCTTGTCAGCGTGCAGCCTTGAAAAATGTCAAAAAACTGTTCCGTTGGTCCAAGCATAAATATGACCTATTTTGTCTGTGCTGTGATTATTTGTGTCAGAGGTTCCACATGCCAATGACCATTGAATTGACTCATTTAAAGTTTAATCATTCCTTCGATACAAGCAACTTTCACAAATCAACAATTTTAAATGCGATTCTAGCCCTATATAAAATTAATATTTTAGTCTTTTTTGCATTGTTTTTTCACTGTCTTCCAGCCTCCCAAATTTTTTAAGTTTTAAGCTAATGTTCAAGTGAGGACTTCAAGTAACTCATTAGAAATTATTTAGGCACTTAAAACTGTGCTTTTAACCATTAGATTGAAATGGGGAAGCTATAATCTGATGGGAGTTTTCGTGTTTCTATATTCCATATTTATGAGCAAGAATGTATTTGCCTCGACATGGAACTCTTGAGTACAAGGCACCCTTTAGCTTTATGCCACACGCAATTGACAATAGAGAGGTTTTGCTACACGTTCATGTGTGACGTGTACGTGTACAAGTGCTATCTAATTACATTGTTGTCATGGCAACTCCCACGTACACGTCACACGGAAACGTGTAGCAAAACCTCTCTAATGAGTTCCCTGGGTGAACGCGAACCCACAACATTTGAGGGGCCTGTGGATGCCTAGTAAATCGTTAACTGACTGTGTCAGAATCATTCAAAAACTGTTAAAAGGTGCCTAAAGCAAAGTTGGTACCAAAATATGTATTTGCTACCTGAGAGGCGACATGCACAAGTCCGACTCAAGATATATGACATTTGTATTAAGGGACCATTCAGAGTTTATGTAATCTGTAGATATTATTGTTATTTAGGTGTAAGTATGATGTGTGCATGTTTATTATTTTTTTAATATAAGATTGTCCTTACTATTATTTAACCAGAATGCTGATAATCATGTTTATATTCCAAAGTTGAATTATGCTGTATGTCGACTGGAATGCTATGTTTATGGCACATCATTAGTGCTCATCATTCTTTGAAAAAGCTTGCATATTCACATATATAACCTGTTCATTTCATAGTTTTACTTTTAAAATGTAGGTCCTTGTCAAGTTTTAACAAAAAAAATTGGTGTATATACAAAGCGTCTGGAAGAGCTCTGAAAATAGTAGCTTCAAAGAGGTGTATCTTTGGTCATTTCCAAACCTTTTTCTAAAATGTAGCAAACACAATCATCATCATTATATTCATCTTCCATCCCATAACACGCCTCTGATGAACTTTGCATTGGTTTTTACTTACATTTCATAAATGTTGTTCATTTGACTGTAAAATAAACAATTTTTTAAAAAGTCCAATCTCTGCATGCATATATATCAAATATTTGATGGCATATGAGAGTGCCTGGTATGTTGTGTCAAATGTCTTCGGTATAAATTTGAAGAACTATAGTTTTAATTTTTACTGTGATTTTACTGAAATAATCATGAAAACCTCCATCTCAAAAGTGTAACACTCAGGCATGTAATCATAAAATGTTGAATGGGAGGGGTTTACAAATGAAAATTTTCTTAACGTTTTGCAATTTAGTTTTTTACGCTAAAATCTACAGGCCCTTGGGAGAGGGGGGTTGGGGTGTAAAGTCCCTGAACCCACCTTAACTCAGCAACATTGAAAACGCACTATTCCAAAAAGACTAAAAATAGTACTTTCTCTCAAAGTATCAAGATGAAAGTTTGCACACTTCTAGTAGATGCCATCAAGTATGTTTATAAAAATTTACAAATCTCTAAGTGCATTAATTTTGCGTCAAATTAAATCGTCGTGGTCACTGTCGAAAATGCAAGTCTCAAAATTTCAATATCCTCTGATAATTAATTTAAACAACTTAGCTGTTCTTGCCTCAATATTTTTTGGTATGCCATAAAAGTTTCCAATTTTGCTTGCTTGATGGGTTGGGGGAAAAGGGATATTTGACCCAGCCACAATTAAGGAGGACGAAATTAATAAAAATTAAGTGTCAATGCTGGCGTGCCCCCTACAGGAGCCTTTTGTCAAAATCTTCGAAAAAAAAGGTTTTATTCAAATTTTTGATAGTGTTGACATGGAATGATTGTCTATGTATGCGTTTCTACCCTGGGTATGCATAGAACCCCCATTATTTTACAGTTTCGGTTCTCATGATTCATTTCCAGATACTCATAAATTTTAAGTTTTTAAATTCAAAATCTACTTTATCATTAAAACTTTTTCAAAGATGTTCGCGAGGCAGCTTTTGGAAATCCTGTGCCTGTTAAAATTTCATAAGGTTCATCCAATCCAGTATGCCACAAAACCAATATTTCCATTGAAGCATTTTGTGTTGAAGTGCAGTTTGTGACTTTTTCGACAGTGACCACCGTGATTTAATTTGACACAAAAGTAATGCACTTTGAGATTTGTAAATTTTCATCAACATACCTGATGACACCAGAAGTGTGCAAACTTTCATATGTATACCATAAGGGAAAGTAATATTTTTAGCCTTTTTGAAATGGTGCGTTTTTAATGTTGCTGAGTTTACTTATTAGGGCGGGACTGGTGCCCCAAACATTGTGCATCAAAAGTAACGTTTTTCTTTTTATAGGTGAGGTTTCTATATATTAGAATATTTATACATAGGACCATAGATGCAATTTCATCCCATTCTATTGGTATTTTGAGGGAGAACAGAGCCCTCAAAGTTTTGTTTTAAATCCCCATTGGTAGGCCTCAACAATTTTCAAAAAATGTGACATGTATACACTTCTTGGCAAAAAAAATGGACCACCCTAGAATTCGACTTCATTTTGTTAGGCTTTGATTTTTACAGGATGTACACATCGAAGAAGCTGCTTTCCTGTCAGTTAATTTGCTAAAGCATTGTCTTAGTATTAAATTGCTTTTCCTCTTAACTTTTTAAGCAGAACAGTGCACTTCTTTATGACTTTGTGCACCTCAAAATGTGCATATTTCCCATTCTGTCCTACCACCTTCCAAAGCTCCTCTGTGTTACCAGGTTTGTACCTTCCTAGATTAACATCAGTATGAGCCTATAACTTCTGAAATTAGTTGAAATCTCGACTTTGTCTAAAATGGTGGTGAAGGAATAATGGCGTGGCGAGCCTTTTCAAGCACTCTTCTGAGGTATCAAAAATCATCTAACCTTCTAAGTATGTAAAAAGAATGCATCAGGGCCTTCTGCCGATAATTTGGAAGCTTATTCTTGTAGAAAATATACAAAATAAGCTGTTCCAGGACGACAAGCTATTAATGCCCACGCAACGAAGGTGACCTCCCGAGCAGTAAAGCAAACCTTTCGCTATGTAATTATTTTGGTTAGAATCAAACGTTGGGCCAAACGTTTGACTATTACGTATGACATTACCTTTGATTAATAGGTTTGTTGAACATTCATTTCAGAGGTTTATAAAACCTCAGACTATTACGTAAGTCATACCTTTGGTTGAGAGGTTTGAAGAACGTTTGACCGTACCTTTGATTCATAGGTTTGTCAAACATTCATTTGAGAGGTTTTTACAACCTTAGACTATTACGTATGACCATACCTTTGATTCACAGGTGTATCAAAGGTATGGTCGCACATTTTGCAATACGTAAGTTTGAAAGTAATGTTCAGGGCAAGCGTCTGATCATACGTATCTGCCAAACGTTTGTTGAAGGTTTGTACGAAGTTGCAGAACCTGGGACCCAGGATGCTTGCTGGTGATAATTGGATGAAGCCATAAAGAAATAGTAGCCACACTAGTACAAAAATTACCAAATAAAATATCTCTTGAACTGTGTAAGATTAGATTGGGCAAAAAAAATTTCCCAAGTAATGCTCAACCACAAATGAGCAAGAGAGAATCAGTTGAGACCGGAGTTGAACTGAGCCTACTTGCAACTGAATGCCACCTATCCAGCAGGCCAATTTGGATTGGGATTTTTCCAACTCTTCGGAGTTGCAGCATTAATCCCTTACAAGGTAAGGGAATTTTCTTATTTACAATATAATTTAGTCCTTAAATGGACTGTAGACTGCTTGGTAAAACAAGGAAGAAAAGTCTCCTAATTTTGGAGCCACTTTCAGAGCTTGCTGTTTGGCTCTGCTCTGACTATCTCTCTCTGCTTTTCTCTTCTCTTCACTGTTTTAATGTGTGTTTTCTCTTTGCAAGATATTTTATTACTCGTGCTTTTTAAAACTAAACTTACTAAAAGAAAAAAAGACACACTTCTTAAAAGATATGTTGTCCTTCACACTCCAGTTGCTTCTGTTTCATTTTCCCAGAATAAAAGGAAGTAAATAAAAAACATTTTGAAAGCATTCATAAATGTCTAAGTAGGTCAACGCTTAATGATCTTTACACAATTTTCTTTTGGTATTGAGCAGCAACATTTGCTACATTATAAAATTGCAAATGATATCAATGACATGCTGAATGGCCGATGATCATTAAAAACATGTATATTCTACTGGACACTGCGTATTGATAGATGTGAAATTGCACACAAAGGAACAGGAAGTGGACTTATTATACATTAAGACTTTCGTGTCAAAGACGCTGCTGTACAAAGTTGACTCGATTGGTACAAAAGTTATCATGTTTTACTGGAATCACTGACCAAACTGGAATTAACTGTTGACTTTAGAAAATCTTCCCAAAGACTTTGTCTTATTTCGGTGAAACATGATCTTCCATTGCTCATGCTCTGTCAGTTGCATGGTTTTTATAATTTAGTTTCGTCGGCATTAGATATCAGACAACGATACATACATTGATGTAGTCTCATGAAGCTACTGGATATCAGTTTTGTATGTCACTCGGTGCAATGAATAAGTCATGGATGTACTGATTGGACAAATGTTATTGTTTGCAGTTTTTTATGTACTGCATAAAGCAGAAGGACAGGGGGATGCAGATTGCCCCAGAGGCAGATGCATTGATGGCCGATGTCCGAGGAGAAGCTACGACCGATGTCCAGAGCAGCCATGTTCAGGTTTTCCTCACAGACGTTGTGTGGGATCTTTGGCATGCCTGCTGAGCTATCGTGATTGTCCGGGCGAACATTGTGCCATGACAAATGAATGGACCTGCGCTGATGGCACATGTGTGCCGGTTGGTAATCAGTGTCAAGATGGGAGTATAGGTTGCTTTCGCCATCTGAAACGATGCCAAGACGGGCATTGCGTAAGAATAGTTCAGTTCTGCCCTGAAGAGCCCTGCCCTGCTAATTACCCATTGAAATGTGATAACAACTGTAGGCATTCGTCTGTCATCTGTGATGGTATAAAGCAATGTAGTTCGGGTGAGGACGAGTTAAATTGCAAAACAGTTACAAATAAAATGGTTTCCACCACAACAAAAGTTGCCACAACAATGACAGCATTTGCAACAGCAGTAACAGCATCACCCAAGCCAACTAGACCCTCAAAGTATATTTGGCAAATCTCGATCGGCCTATGTTTTTTTGCTTTTATGATATTTTTCTGCCTCTTTATATACAGATCTAGTTGTTGTATTTCAAAGAGGGACAAAAACCAAGGTGTTTTGGCAGAAGTTGACACTGCCACTATCCCATCGCGCAATCTCTTCAGCCTAGTGGAGAGACGCCGTCAGACCCTTGATCAAATTCAGCAGCAGCAGATTTGGAGTACAACAAGCAACCGACTCCCTTCAGACAACTGGACGTTTCATGAAAATTGTGCAGGTTCAGGTCTTCCAAGAGAGAGAGACACTAATTTGTCGTTCCATAATCTGCCTCCTTTATATGACAACTTGTCTGACATCTTGCCCTCTGACTTACCAATTGATTCATCTTCAGGAACGCCATATATTTCCCCTTCCAATATGCCCTCTGATCTGCACTCGCTGGGTCTTCCACCTTCGTACAGTGAAGTCTTGGCTCATCCAAACCTTTATCCAACTACCGAACCTCCTTAACCTGCTCAACTAATTCAAAATATAAGAACTCATACAGGAAGGAATCGTTGACCGAACTGTGTCAAAATCATTCACAAATTTTTTACTGTCACTTAATTTTTTGTTAATAATGTTTAAGTACAAAATGCAATGTCCTCGCCTCATTCATTTATACGTTAGCTCTTTAACAAATCTAAAGCTATTAAAGTGACTAAAGCAAAGTTTAGACCAAAATCTGCATTTGCTAAATGCGAGGCGACCAGCACAGTTCCTACTGCATAAATTTTTGAATTCTCAAGAAATATGACATTTTGTATTAAGGGACCATTCAGAATTTATGACTGTATACATTTTTGAAGTCTCAAGAAATATGACATTTGTATTAAGGGACCATTCAGAATTTATGTCTGAGGGGGTACTAAAAATCTGCATCGACCTAAGGGGGTATTAAATATCAAAGGGAATACCAATTTTAAATGGTGACATCCATCTAAACTCTCATCCCGTGGTCATAAATTCTTAATGATCCCTAATTATTGTAATCTGCAGATATTATTGTTATTTAGGTGTAAGTATGATGTGTGCATGTTTGATTATTTTTGATATAAGATTGTCCTTACTATTATTTAATCAGAACGCTAATATTTATCATTAGTGCTCTTGATTCAAGAAAAAGCTTGGATATTCACATAACCTGGTTATTTCATAGTTTTGCTTTAAGATATAAGTACATGGCAATGTTCAACCAAAAACACTCGTCTTTTTATAAAGGGTCTGCAAGAGCTCTGGAAATAACAGCTTCAAAGCAGTGAATCTTTGTTCATTTCCAAACCTTTTTCTAAAACTGTAACAACAAATACATCATCATTGTATTCCTCTTCCATCTCCTAATATGCTTGTGATGAACTTTGAATTGGTTTTTACTTAAATTTGATAGATGTTGTTGATTTGACTGTAAAATAAACAATTTTTAGAAGTTAATTCAACCTCTGCATGCATGGTATCAAATATTTGATGGCATATGAGAGTACCTGGTATGTTGTGTCAAATGTCTTCAATAAATATAAATTTGAGGAACTATAGTTTAAAAAATAATCATGAAATCCTCCATCTCAAAAGCTACACTCAATAAGGGAGACCAAGGGAAATTGTGTCATTTTTTGGCTTCTGGGCGGTTTTTCGAACAACCAAAGCTTTTAAAAACATGTAATCTGAAAATGAGGTATTGCAATTTCCCTTTTTTACGCTAAAATCTACAGGCCCAAGAGGGGAGGGAGGGGTGGCTAAACCTACTGAATCCACAAGCAGCTTTGCCAGGCCAAGGGCGGAGCGCTCGGATGGCCCGGGGGACTGCCGCATTGCTTCAGGCCGACCCAGCCATCCGGTCTGCCCTGCCTCCTCCGATAAAAAAAAATCAAATTAAATGAAATAAAGCCCTTGAATACTGGCCCTCATAATGTTGAATAAAGAAAGCTCTCATATATGATTTTACTGCAGGATTTTTTGGGGGGGGGGGTGGGAGATTTCAAGAATTTTTTTTTTTTAGGTCTTGGGATGGGTGATTGGTCAATTGATTGTTGGAGAACTGCAAAGAGAAAACATAAGTAAAAACAGTGAAGAGAAGAGAAAAACAGAGAGAGATAGAGAGAGCAGAGCCAAGCAGCAAGCACTGAAGGTGGCTCCAAAATTAGTAGACTTTTCTTCCTTGTTTTACCAAGCAGTCTACAGTCCAATTAAGGACTACAATAAATAACAATACTCACTTACCATGTAAGGGATTAATACTTCAACTCTGAAGAGTTGGAAAAATCCCAATCCAAATTGGCCTGCTGGATAGGTGGCATTCAGTTGCAAGTAGGCTCAGTTCATCTCCGGTCTCATCTGATTCTCTCATGCTTGTTTGTGATAGAGCAGTACTTTAGAATTTTTTTTTGGCCTATCTAATCCTTCATATTTTAAGAGATATTTATTTGGTAATTTTTGTAACTGGTGTAGATACTATCTCTTCATGGCTTCATCCAATTATCACCAGCAAGCATCCTGTTGGCGGTTTTAACCACTCAAAGTTACCAGATAGATTGGAATAGGTAAGGCTCTCTGAGACTTAGGATCCCAGGTTCTGCAACTTGTGTGCAAACCTTCAACAAACCTTTGGCAGATACGTATGATCAGACGCTTGCCCTGAACATTACTTTCAAACGTTGTCCATACATATCAAAAACACGTTGGAGAAATCTTGGAACTTACGTATTGCCAAATGTGCGACCATACCTTTGATAAACCTATGAATCTAAGGTATGGTCATACGTAATAGTCTAAGGTTGTAAAAACCTCTCCAATGAATTTTCGACAAACTTATGAGTCAAAGGTACAGTCATACGTAATAGTCAAACATTCTTCAAACCTCTCAACCAAAGGTATGACTTACGTAATAATCTAAGGTTTTAAAAACCTCTCAAATGAATGTTTGACAAACCTATGAATCAAAGGTACGGTCATACGTAGTAGTAAAACGCCAAAAAATGACGTCATATGCAATTATTCATCATTTAATCACAGGCCCCTCAATCTCTTCCCTGCAAGCCTGCCCCTTCCAATGCTCTTCATATACATGTATAAACACTATGAGTGAGGGATGGGAGACTGCTGTATGAGGGGAAGAGATTGAGGGGCCTGTGCATTTAATATATTAAAATCTATAAGAATTGGATACATTTGAGGCTATTTGCACTAAAGGGGACATCACTGCCTTTCTTATAACCCATAATACATACATAAATATTATACGAAAGCTGAGATATGACCCAAAATGCATGTCCATGTTTGGCCAAAACTGAAAATTTACCAACTCATGACATTGGACCTTCAGACATTTGTCTTCACACTCCAGTTGCTTTTGTTTCATATTCCCAGAATAAGGAAAGTAAATAAAAGTCATTTTAAAAGCATTTATAAATATGTTAGTAGGTCAATGTTTTACGCTCTGTACACACCATTGCCCATGGTATTGAGCAGCAACATTTGCTACATTATGAAATTGCACATGATATCAGTGCCATGTTGAATGGCCGATGATCATTACAGGCATGTATATTCAACTGGACACTGTCTTTGGATAGATATGTAATTGCACACACCAGAACAGAAAATGGACTTGTTATTAATTTTGACTTTCATGTCGAAGAAGATGCTGTACAAAATTGGCTTGATTGGTACAAAAGTTATAACGATTTGCTGGAATTACTGACCAAACTGTGGAATTAACTGGTGACCTTGGAAAGTCTACCTGAATATTTCGCTTTATTGCAGTGAAACATGATCTTCCATTACTCATGCTCTGTCACTTGCATGGTTTTATAATGTAGTTTTTGTCGGCATTAGACAGCAGACAATTGTATATATACATTGATGTTGTCGCATGGAGCAATATAATATATTTTTTATGTCACTCTCTGCAATGAATAAGTCATTGATGTACTTATAGGACGAATGTTATTGTTTGCAGTTTTTTATGTACTGCATAAAGCAGTAGGACAGGGGGATGTAGATCGCCCCAGAGGCAGATGCAAAGACGGCCGATGTCCGAGGAAAAACTACGACCGATGTCCAGAGCAGCCTTGTACAGGAAGCTTCCTTAGACGTAGACCAGCAGCCTTACTCAGACGGTGTGTGGGATCCTTGGCATGCCTGCCGTTCTATCGTGCTTGCCCGGGTGAAGATTGTTCGAACGAAATGAATGGACCTGCGCTGACGGCACTTGTGTACCGGTTGGTGATCGGTGTCCAGATGGGAGTATTGGTTGTTTTAGCAATCTGAAACGATGCCAAGATGGGCATTGCATTTTTGGGTATCAGCACTGCCCTGAAGAGCCCTGTAATGCTAAACCCATTCAAATGTGATAACACCTGCAAACTGTCATCTGTCATCTGTGATGGTATAAAGTAATGTGCCTCTGGTGATGATGAGCTTTATTGCACATCATATATAGATAAATCAACACCCAAGCCAACATTTCTGCAAGCTCCTTAACATATAATTGGCAAATCTCAACCGGTGTTTTTTCTGTCTCTTTTATGATATTTTTCTGCCTATTTATATGCAGATCTAATTGTTGCACTTCAAAGAGGAAAATAAATGGAGGTGTTTTGGAAGAAGTGGCCCTGGATCAAATTCAGCAGCAGCATATTTGGAGTACAACAAGTGACAGCCTTGCTTCTGACAACTGGACGTTTCATGAAAATCGTACAGGTTCAGATCGGTCAAGAGAGAGAACCAGTAATATCTCGCTCCATAATCTGCCTCCTTTTTCTGATGAACGGTTTGATGTTTTGTGCACTGTATTTACCAATTGATTCATCAGGACTGCCATATATTTCACGTTCCGACGCACCCTCTGATCTACACTCGCAGGGTCTTCCACCTTCTTACAATGAAGCCATGGTTCATCCAAACCCTTATCCAACTACCTAGTCTCCAGCACATGCTCAACTAATTCAAAATACAAGAACTCATACAGGAAGGAAGAATCGGCCAATCATTTTACCTCTTACTCCTTTGAATCCTTGATGAATCATTTCCCTCCCACACATGGCACCACATGCCTTTCAATCTCTGATATCTCAAGACTCATGTCTCGGTGCTGCTGGCTCTGAGGCTATATCAGCTAATATGAGCAGCTGCCAGAGCAGGGTATTTTAAATAAGCGTGTAACGATCCTAACATGTGCAGTGGTCAATGTGAAATGAGCAGTGATCAACCTGAATTTGTGCAGTGATCAAATTAACCCTTTTTTTGCAAAACCCAATGATGTAAACGAGGGGGGGGGCGGGGGAGCTTGGGGGAGCTGAGCTCCCTTGACCAGAAAACTGGGCAAGCTCTCTCTTCGCTAAAGCTCCACCGATGTTCAAAATACAATTCCCTGTTCACTTTTGCAGTCCTCCAGGCAATTTTAGCCAAAATTACACTCTGGTGGCAAGAATTTCTTCCTTTGAAAAATTCGGAAGGGCAACTGCACCAGCCGAGAGCTACCTCAGCGAAAATTTTCCATTTCCATGGCTAAATAGCTCTAAATCACAGTGAACTGTAGAATCCCTGCGATACACATCAAATTTCAACCACTGTAGTACATTGGCCTGCCCAATAGTACACTCTAAAAAAGGTCGGGACAAAATTGGTTTTTTAGATCCAAAATGGTTTTTTGAAAAACTAAATTTCAATACAAAACCAACATGGATTTTTAAAAAAATCCATGTTGGTTTTTTGTATTTTAAAAAAAATCCATGTTGGTTTTTTGCATTGAAATTTGGTTTTTCAAAAAAACATTTTGAATCTAAAAAACCAATTTTGTCTGAAATTTTTTAGAGTGTAGTCATCCTTGGAAATTTGCAAATAAATTTCATAAAGTTATAAGTCCGACAAAAACTTTTCAGTGCTGCGCGAATTTCATGGCTGTGCCATTTACATATTATTTAATTAACAGATAAATGTTGTTGATTTGACTGTAAAATAAACAAGGAATCTTTCTCCGAATTCAATGTTTGGTATCAACTATTTGAAGGAAGATTAGAGCGCTGTAAAGTAAAAATGTAAAATCCTAACTATTTTGATGGAGGTAATGAACAAGGGGGGGGATAACAAAACTGAATCAAGGAGCCCTGCTTGCACTGTGTGGGCCGCTGTACACTGTACAGCGAATCTGTACATTTTGGGTTTAGGTCACCCTTTGTAATATTTTTTCCTTTCGTTGTGCCACAAAGGGTTAATTTATTTTCACCAAGACCATTGGTAGCTATAATCGGTAAATGGCCATTTGTCAATTACACTCTAAAAAATTTCAGACAAAATTGGTTTTTTAGATTCAAAATGGTTTTTTGTAACCAAATTTCAATGCAAAAAACCAACATGGATTTTTTTTTAAATTCATGTTGGTTTTGCATTGAAATTTGGCTTTTCAAAAAGCCATTTTGAATCTAAAAAACCAATTGTGTCCCGACATTTTTTAGAGTGTACTGTCTGTCCTGGCAGGTTAAATTAAAATATGGGGGTTTGAGGCGAGAGGCCCCACATGATATGGGGCATGAGGCCGCCTTCACCGGGGGGTCGAAGCTGCTTCAGGAACCATTATTAATGTGTACTTTACCTTAAAACTTGATAGAATAGCTAATTAAAATAGAAAAAAATTGGGCCCGAAATTGAAACAGGGCCAAAAATATTAAAAATAAAAGTATGAACAGAAAAATTCTGAAATTCAGAAAAAGTGAATAGAATGCCTTAAAAAGGATAGAAGAACCCGAAGAAATAACTTTTAGGCTGAATGCGCTCGTAAAAAAAACTGCCATAGGATTATAATAGGGGGCTTCTTGCCCGATGGGTGGGGTAAGAAGGCAATTTTAATTTTTTTACAAAAATGGCCGTAACTCCTTTATTAAAGTTGGTAGATATTTGTTTCACTAGTTATTAGTAGAGTCAAGTGATCCCTTCCTGACAGCATAAGCATTCAAATAATCGCCCATAAAAAGTATGTCAAATCGCACCTCGAAGTTAAGGGGGGCCGCATGCCCCGACCTACTCTACAAACAAGACAAACAAGAGACCCGTACTTTTAAAACACTAGGTGAAATATCCGAGTTACTTGAGCCTGGCATGCCATCTACAGGGGATTTCTCTCATTGCGAAGGGGAAATAAATCTAACATCTGACTTTGTTTGCTCAAAACTATCATGTGCAGAAGTTTCTTCTTATTACATGATTAGGTCTGGAAATGTTGTCTGGATTCTTAACATTTTAACTTTTATGACCAAATCGACAGACCATTAAGCTATAAAAAGATACAGTACAACCCAATATATTTAAAAAGCAAATGCTCACAATTGCACACTTCAGCACTTCCATGCACTTTTATTCCTTTGCATACACTCTAAAAAATTTCAGACAAAATTGGTTTTTTAGATTCAAAATGGTTTTTTGAAAAACCAAATTTCAATGCAAAAAACCAACATGGATTTTGGTTTTTCAAAAAACCATTTTGAATCTAAAAAGACAATTTTGGCCCGACATTTTTTAAAGTGTACCCCAGACCTTCCTTAGTCACCTGTTAGAAAAATGTTAATTGTTTAAAAAAGTTAATTTCCATAGATAGATAAAATATTTTATTTCTAAATAGCTTTTAACGTTAACTAAGCAATGACCTTTGAAAAAGAAAGCGGGCGTTTGGAATTCTTTTCCATATTTTAGCTTATTTACAATGATTTACTTTTGGAGTGAGCTGGGACAGAGGTGCCGGAGGGAATGTGGGCGACAGGGGCGGTCAGATGATTATATTCGCGCCAAAATCTCGCAATAAAATTTCAATATAGAGTCAATTATGCCCGGGGGGGGGGTACTTCGCAGACCTTTGCATACGGATTCGCCACGGCAACTTTGAAAACCAGAACCATTTTAATGCGGAAAATATGTCAAAACCACAAACCATTTTAATCCTTCAATAAAAATTTTGGCAACCAATTTAATCTTCATGGTTTTTTAACCATTTTAATCTTCAAGCCGATTCTAACGATACCGAACATGTTGGGGCTGCAAAAACCAGAACCAGATTAATCGGAATTGTCAAAAAACCAAAACCATTTTAATCCAAGAAGGCCAAAAAACCAATACCATCCAGCGGCGCCTCTATATACACCCTCTCTTAGTGAGTAACCCCCCCGGGCGGGCAATAATAATAATTATGATTGTGAAAGTACACTCACAAATTTTGCCTAAAACACTAGAATCGCATGCAATCCCATCGGATGCGATGATGTTTTAACCCCAAGATCGCAAGTTGGTGCACACTGCAGACACAACAGTGACTCTGTTGTTACCCCTCATTAAAATTTGGGTAAAATAAAGCCCTCCAAACCATTTACCCCCTGTTTGGCCTGCGACAGCAGCGCTAGTCAATGCACACTAAGAAAATCTCTGAATACCCATAAAAATGCTATTAAAACCTGCGCTGGGCTCGCAGAATATCTGACAGTGCTAGATTTTCTGCAATCAAGTCGCAAGTCAATAAAAATTATAAGAATACCGTCGCAAGTCGGTGCACACCAGAGAAGTTGGGGTTGCAACAGCCTCGCATGCGATGCCATCGCAGAAATAATGCGAGTGTGCATTGGGCATAATAATGTTGTCTTCTTAAAGAGGCCTCATGACAGGATACACCCCCGCTCCCTTTTTTATTCCCGTAATATCGGCTACCCCCCATTTTGCCCCCTTTTTGCCCCCTGCTTCCCCTCTCTTCCCAATAACCCCCGCTTACCCCCCACTAGCCCCCGCTTTCCCCCCACTTCCCCCAAGTTGCCTCCTCCTAGCCCCCGGTTACCCCAACTTACCCCATCTTGCACCCCACTTGCCCCCACTTTCCCCGCATAACCTCCTCCTTTCCCCCCAATTCCCCCTAGTTACCCCATATAATAGGGTGGGGGGTGTATCCTGTCATGAGGCCTTTAAAGATCTAAAGGGCACCCCTTGCCCACTGCCCCCCCCCCCTGTTCCTGCACCCCTGAGCTGGGAAGTGAGGAGGGGTAAGAGTGACAACTGAAGGGTGCGGAAGGGCAAGCATTGTCCTGAGGTTGAGGGTGCGGGGAACTTAAGGTCTGGCGGAGGCATGCTGGACTGACAATCGCTTGGTCCCGGGTTCGAATCTAGCTCTTGCCTGGCCACCTGGGCCTATGTTTGATGGCTGTGTCAATCATCCTTCACCACATTACTGTGTCCTCATCTGGTCCTAATTAGCTTACTAAGTGCATAAATACAGGACGTAAAGCCCCAATCATCCTGAGGGAATGGAACTTAGGACAATTTTTTGAGTTGTACTGTAAAAAGTTGTCACAGTTAGTAACTAAGCACATAGCTTTTAATTACACAGAGATCACCAATATATTGATATATATGGAATGAGTGTATTGGAAGATACACTAAACGATACAAATTATAAAATGTTTTTATTGAACCAGGCTGTTTCAAGTGAACATTTTGTCTGATATATTGGCACACAAAAGTGACAAAACGTTTTTGTGCGGATCGATGCCAGCTAAAGTGAATTTTTTTTGCCAGTTTTACACAAACTTTTGTTTGTGTGTGTCTTCTTTTTCCATCCAACTTAAAATGAAACAAAATTTAATTATTCAACTAGTTTAAAATTCATTTTCAAAAATTGAGAGATTACAAACCAATTAGTAAGTTAACTTTGAGATGTGTCACGTGTAAGGCACATGTTATTCAAGAAGGATGCAAAAGTTGATCTTGGAACCTTAATCATCACGTGCCTAGATTGTATTAGTGCAGTTTCTGAGTTTCTTGGCTCCAAGCAGTCAGTCACAATGTCAATTAAGCTGAATCTAACCATCTTGAAATCAGAGACTTTCACTCTTGCTGCAGGTTAAACCAGGAATTGCGTCATTAGGTTCACTTGCAAGATATTAAAAGAAGCATTTTAACGGCCCTGGAGTATGCATATGATCAAAATTTGAAAGGTCGACTCGTAATTCATGAAATCCCCGTACGTGTGACATCATGATGCTCCGAAGCACATTTTGCTTTATAAGTCTCAATTTAATCACTCCCATAGCCAAATCTTAGTTTCTATGTCTGACAGTTTTAAAAGAGAACAAGTCAAAAATCACCCGTTGCTCAATTTTCAAACGTAATGATCAGTGGTTAAAATACAATTTCTTGTTCACTTTTTCAGTCCGGTCGGTACTTTAAGCCGGAATTATGTAGAGTAGCATGGGGCATGCAGCCCCCCTTAACTTCGAGGTGCGATATGACCTACTTTATGTGGTCGATTATTTGAATGCTTATGCTGTCAGGAACGGATCACTTGAATCTACTTATAACTAGTGAAACAAATGTCTACCGATTTTAATAAAGGAGTTACGGCCCTTTTTGTGAAAAATTTAAAATGGCCTTCTTACCCCACCCATTGGGCAAGAAGCCCCCCTATCATAATCGTATGGAAATTTTTTTTGCGAGCGCATTCAACTTGAAAGTTATTTCTTGGGGTTTCTTCTATCAGTTTTAAGACATCCTATTCACTTTTTCTGAATTTCAGAATTTTTTGGTTCATACATTTATTTTTTACTATATTTTGCCCTGTTTCAATTTCGGCTAAATTTTTTCTATTTCAATTAGCTATTCTATCAAGATTTAAGGTAAAGTTCACATTATTAAATGGTTCCTGAAGCAGCTTCGAGGCCTCAGTGAAGGGGGGCCCAAGGGCGGACTGGCCCCAGAGTGGGCCCCTGGGCAAGATCATTGGTGGGCCCCTATTATCGCAATAGCGGCATTTTCATAATATGTTATGATAATTGTATTATGAATAGTATATACATTTAGGTATGAATTTAAGCAAAAACTTCTGTATAAAAACAGGGAGTGGGCCCTTGCTTGTGTGATGTCACTGACTTGAAAATTATCATCATACAAAAAATTAAGAAGTCAATTTTAGTCAGAGGAACACATTCCTCCCTTATACAGTTAATTGAGGGGCAGAGAGTAGGCGATTCAGAATGGGGGCAAAGGGGGCCCATACAAGGTGGACCTCCAAAAGTCCAGGCTCAATCGAAGGGACCCTCCTTGTGGACCATATCCGAAACTGAGAGAGAGGCTCCCTTACTTCATTGTTTATAAGGCTTGTCAAGTTTTAATTTAATATTTTTTAATATTTCTACTAGGCCCAGAATTATATTTTCACGTCATTTTTGATAATTTCGATTTTTTAAGGTTGCTGGTGGGCCCCCCTGAGCAGTTGGGCCCCAGGGCACTGCCCTCTGGCCCATAGGTCCAGTCCGCCCCTGGGAGGGCCGCATGCCCCATACCATGTAGGGCCTCTCGCCCCTAACCCACACATTTTCATTTGACCTCTATATTTACAGCTAAAATGCAAAAATCATGATCCAAATCATATTTATGTGATGGTCATAAAGTGAAGCAATGCAGATATCCATTATTCCATTATACTTTTAAAAATTTCCAAAGTTATTTCTGACAACCCCTTTCAAATAATTAATTAATCAAAGATACAAAAACCATGCACCTCTTTTTGTTTCTTTAGTTACTACTATGGTTTGGTACTGTTTGCCATGAAAAGTTGTGACGTCACAGGTCTAAGAAGACTCTAGCTTCAATCCTATCAATAAGAAAAAGCACAAAAAATGTCAGTTTAGATATAACCCTTGGGGGGCCTCTCACCTAACCGGGGCTTCTTGCCCTGACCCACTCTACTCTGGTGAGAGAAATTATTTATTTTTTTAAAAGTTTGGGATAGCACAATGCCACTGCACTGCGAAATTTTCCATATCCCTCAATGCGAACTACAATTAATATTTCATCATCAGCCATAATTATCACAAAGAATATAAGGGGATGACCATTTAATATCTGCGGGGGGGGGGGGTGGAGTTTTTTTTAATATATAGGCCTGGTGTCATTTCTTGCTCATTTTGGTGAAATAAACAAATTCTTTTTGTGCAGTCTTGAAATAAATAATTTTCACCAGGTGTATTTCTTGATAAGGCATTGCTTGATTTAAGAATGAATATTCGAGGACTTGGCACGCTTGAAATAAATAAATACTGCTGCCGTGACCGTGAAATAAATAATTTCCCGCAGAGGAAAACTCCGACCCCCTCTGGAAATTAAATGATTGCCCCCTAACATCAACAAACTTTTCCCCATAAAATATTCTGATTAAAAAAAAAAAAAAAAAGTAAAATGCGCATTCTATAGGCCTATCTATTATGTGGGTGTAGACACGTGTGCACTGTGCAGAATCACATGTGCAGGCTTATATTTATTTACATACAATGCATTTTATGTCATTCTCTAGAAAATGATATGTTGGCATTCAACAAGCATGAAATGTCAAAGATCTGGTCTCAATTACTGATAACTCAACACCATTTCTATTTACTCTGCAATGATTCCTACTTCTTTTTTTTTACATTTAGTGCATGGATATTGTCACGTGACCGCTATTTCAAAACTGTAAGCACATTGCAAAAAGCATCTAGACGTTTTCATAGCTTACACTTATAACAAAAAGGTTTTATATGGAACCCTTAAGGGTTATATAAGCTGGTACAAATAAGGACCCTAACAGGTTTATTGGTCAAATTTTAAAAAAGTCCCAACAGCAAACAAAAACCAATGCATAGATAATCCAGATGCACTGAACTCCCACAAAGGAACCCCTTTCTCTCAAGTAGAGAGCATAGCGTTCCCATCACTGGGCCTTCCGACCAGTATTGAACCTTTTCAATTCAGTTGAACCCTTAACAAAATTTAGAACTTTTTTCTGTGATGGGTTCTTTATATATACCATCAAGAAACTTTTGAGTTGAGAGTGTATGATATTTGTGAAATGAACTTTTACGGCTGTCAGATTCTTAATATCTCAAATTTTTACTGCAAGAAACCACAATTGCATTTCATTTTTATTGTAACATGACAGCAAAAACTACATCACTTTTTTCCAGAGCATAGGCCGTTTCTGAATCAAAATAAAATGAAATATCTTATACCATTTGACACCTCTGTCAACCAAACACGTGCAAGTATTTTATATTGCGATAATTCCTATATTCCTTGCTGTCCACTTATCCTCCTATGTTTACCTGTTTGAGTGTTTGTCTCAAGGCATAAGCCGGTTATTCACCATGGGATCAGGAATATGTATTTGTCACAACACGGGCTACAGCCCTCGATTGATAAATCACATGATATATTTCATATTCTCCTATGGTGAATAACCTACACATACTATAAGGTTATACCATGGGTACACCTGTTCAGATCCCAACATAACTCCAGAGATATAGTCATATACTGCATCTACTTATGGTATATCCTAGTAATATGTGCTATTGTGCATTATCTATGAAATTATTGCAATAATTATCTATAATGAATGCCTTTCACTCTCTTTCACTGAAAATCTATCTGACGAATTAAGTTTAGTCATTATCATACTTTAGTTGACCAATAAAGTCACTAATTTAGTTCATCTTTTGACTAAGTAAGTTAGTCATTTCACTCAGTCAATTAGTCATATTGACAATTTAGTAGGTCAATTTGACTAATTTAATTAGCTATCTAGTTAATTTAAGTGGTGATCTGACTGATTTAGTTGGTCATGAACTTAGATTTTTTTAATGCTTTGGTGGCGCTAAAGAGCCACGTTCTATTTATAGGTCTAATATTGTCTTCTATTAAGTTCAATACCTTCTGCAGCAGTTGGTCTCTGTGGCACAGTGGTAATGTGCCGTGTGTTACAGCTTTGAACCTGAGTTAAAACTTGATTGTTCAAGCCTCACAAGGAACTTCCTTTTCAAAGGGCTCTCTGTGTAGTAATTTACTTAGTCAACTGACTAATTAAGTTAGTCACTTGACTAGCATGACTAAGAATTTAAGGCACCATCAAATGACTAACCTAATTAGTCATTTTGACTAGGGTAGTTAGATTTTCAGTGTTCCCTACATCTTTCAATAAATGGCTTTTGCATAATCCTATTTTGTCATCATGTCTAAACTTATTTTTATTCGCTAGGTTTAAATTTAGCTCATCTTCACTGTTGATTAAAATCCCGCAGAAATTTATGAATCGTTGGGAAATTATGAAACAGCAATTAATTTTAATGAAAGCGTTATTATCTTCAAATTAATCTCACTTTTCCATGTGGCTCACCATTATTTTTTTACACAAGACCGCATCCTGCCAAAAGAGGCTTCGTTCAGATATGAGTCGGTTTTGTACCGGCGTGAAACACTGTCATGAACTGCTTTATCCTTTCTTGATTCTTTTCCTCAATTGCCATTCGTGAGCTCAGTTGGCCGCACACTGGGCTGCAAATCACTATGCCCTACAGTGCTGCATGTAAGTTAGGGAAACTGCTGATATTTCGCCATTGTCGTAATACTAAACTTCTCCACCATACTGCTTGTGAAAGCATGAATTCTCATCTGATGAGTGGAAAACATATTGGGTCATAATGGCCAATATTTGAGGCATGTGGGATAACACTGCTGCCAATTTTCTTTTCTTCACTCAGAGTTATGTATGGGTCAAAGTCTTTGATAAGTAAGTGAAACACAAGCCTAATGTTATTTCAATGGGAAGGACGGTTCACTTACTTATCAAAGACTTTGACCCGTATGGTGGGCCGTACCTGACTCAAAGTACTGCTAAGGATATTGGCAGCCATGGCTATCGCATATGCCTCAAATTTGGCCTGTATGACCCAATATGTTTTCCTCTCATCGGATGAGAATTCATGCTTCTACAAGAGGTTTGGTCAAGGGTGTTTAGCATTCCCGTCTCACTAACTTACAGGCGGCACTGTAGGTTTGATTCTAGCTGAGTCCAGGTCTTCTTGATTCAAGGGGGCTATGGAGTATGGATCTTGGGTGAAAAAAAGTTTAATCCACACACAACTATAAAAAAAGCCTGCTCAGCACTTTAAGAAAGAAAAAATTGATTCCACCCTTTCGTATACACTGTGACTGTGTGGTTAAGTAATGTCAAAATGGGCAATACTAACAATTCTCCTTGATCCAAGCACTATGGGGAGGGGGATGGTTTGTCTATTAGAAGCATGCTAGGTTACCAATCACTGGGTCTCGGGATCAAAACCAACTTTTTCCAGGTCACCTGAGCCTATGTTGATTTGCTGCAATCCTAAAAGCTAAATTTTTCTAAATCCTATCATAAATTTTTCATCATCAGCTGCATCATGACATTAACAAATTTTTCCACGGACATACTCCGATATTTTTCCAAAAAAGAGTCGCATGGTTATTCTTTATCTATGATGTAGGTGGATACACATGTGCAGAATCACATGTGCAGGCCTATATATATATATATTTGCAGTTTATTTCATTCTCTATAAAATGATATGACAACATTAAACAAGAATGAAATGTCAGAGATTTGGTTTCGATTACTGATAACTCAACACTATTTCTTTTACCCTGTAATGACTCCCACTTTTCATATTTTTTACATGTAAGGCATGGAAAGTGTCATGTGACTGCTATTTCAAAACTATCAGCACATTGCCAAGAGCATAGACGTTTTTGTAGAATTATGATATTTATGAAATAAAACTTTTATCGCTGTCAGATTCTTAAAATCTCCAATTTTTACTGCAAGAAACCATTTCATTTGTATTGTGATATGACAGCAAAAACAACATCACTTGTTTACAGTGTGTAGGCCGATACTGATTCAAAATAGAATAAAATATCTTATGCCATTTGACACCTCTGTCAGCCAATCACATGCCAGTCGATCATTGCGATAATTCCCATATTCCTTGCTGTCCACTTATCCACCAATGTTTACCTGTTTGAGTGTTTGTCTCAAGGCACAAGCCGGATATTCACCATGGGTTCAGGAATATGTGTGTTTATCACACCTTGGGCTAAAGTCCGCGATCAATAAATCACATGATATATTTTATATTCTCCCATGGTGAATAACCTACACACACTATAAGGTTATACCATGGGCATGCCTGTACAGATCCTAACACAAACTTCAGACTGGCTCAGAGATATACTGCAACAAATTATGATGTAACCTAGTAATATGTGCTGTTGTGCATTATCAATAAATTGAGTACAACAATTATCTACCATGAATGCCTTTCACTGTCTGTCCCTATATCTTCAATACGGATTTTACATAATTCAATTTTGTCCTCACACTAAATCTTATTTTTATTTGCTACGTCTAAATTTAACTTATCTTCACTTGGCTGTTTCCTGTTGATTAAAATCCAGCAGAAATTTATGAACCATTGTTAAATTATGAAACAGCAATTAATTTTAATGAAAGCGTTATTATCTTCAAATTAATCTCACTTTTCCATGTTGCTCAGCATTATTCTTTTTACAGAAGGCCGCATCTCACCAAAGGACACTTCATTCACATATATGAGTCAGTTCAGCACCCGTTCAGAATAATGATCATGGACTGTTTTGTCTTTCTCTATTCTTTCCCCAGTTTCTTCCGTTAGCTAAGGCTGTTGCACACTGGACTGCCGATCGCTATGTCCTTGGTTCGATTCGAGCTGAGACCAGGTCTCCTGGATTCTGGGTGAAAAAAAGTTTATTCCACACATGACACAAGAAAAGCCAATTCAGCTAATTAAGCAAAAAAATTGCTTCCACCCTTTAATACAAGGTTAAGTAGTGTTAAAATGGGCAAAACCTATTTATTTTATATCCGCTGATGCTCTTTGCGGGGAATCAATTATTAGTGTTCAACTGTAGCAGCCATTACCTTCCTTGTAGACTTCACATAATATATATGCAGCTCGTTATTGCACATTCTCTTGCAGGGGCGTAATTTTCGCGGCAAATGTGGGGGGGACACGGTGACTCTGTCAGAATCAGCCATCAAATCCACGAATAAACAAAGTCAATCATGCTTTTTACACTCATGAATTTTAAAGTTTAGTATGGCATGGTAACCTGCCCAAGCAGAAAGATGGGACGTGTCTTTTAGAACTGCTCCCCATCAAATTGAACCCATGGGCCATTACTAATTTTTTTTTATTTTCACAAATAAAGTGGGGGGGACATTTCATATTATGTCCCCCGGGGTCAAAAATGTTGGGGGGGGGACATGTCCCCCCCCCCGTACCCCACCAAATTACACCCATGTTCTCTTGTGTGATGGCCTGGAAGCCATTTCATTCCTTGTATATTTCTCATCTTATATATATGTAATTCTGCTCTATATTCTGCATTCTTTTCTGTGGTGCTTTATGTGAGGAATACCTGGAAAAATACCTGGAGAATATTGATTTGACATAATAGTGGGCAAAACATAGGGCCCTGGCATACTCCGCAGGAGACCATTGATCCTCACCTAAGAACATCATATTCTACTTTGGGGAAGGAGAAAATAATGGATTTCTCCTTGTGCCAAATAACACAGAACATCAACAACTGTACTCAAAGAACTGGGTCTTTCCAGAACCCTATTTTCTTTGACCACTCAGCAATTCAGGTGCCAATAAGTCAAGCCACTAGCATCCTTGGTAAACAAAATGGGTTAAAAAGAAGCTTTATTTATTTAGAGCTGATGTCAGTGATATATGGCAAGAAAGCAGGGGAACAATAGCAGACCTTGACATACTTTTGCAATACTTTTGAATTTTTACAATAACTGATGCTTCCTCAGCTGGTCTCAATCGTATATTTATTGTACTGTATGTGCTCACAATAAAAATCTATGTATACACTGTATGCACAGAAGTGTGGTTAAATTATGATGGTATTCTGTATCGTTTATGATCTAAAAATGAATGCAATTGGTAATGCTCTGGACTTGTCATCTCTGGGTAGAACCTAGTAGGTCCTTCTAGGTCAAACCTATGTTGGACAACAGTTTCGGTCATCCTTCGCTTCTCTGGCCTCTTGCCTTAATTATATACTTCACTGTAAAACCAGCTGCCCTACTTCTATGTAAAAGGCAGTTGCCATTAAAACAATCATTATATTCTTACCACGTAAACAACGGTTTTCTACCATAAAATGACAAATAGCGCATTCATTGTAAAGAGTAGCTGCCATTAAAGAATCATAGCTGTTTCTACAACTAGTACATAAATGTGAGAAGCAAAGCCAAAATCATCCATGAGGCTCTGGTTGGGGTTCTGTGTTCCTCTGGCCCTTGGCCAGTTTACTTTGAAATTCCCTGTCCTTTGACCAATTTACTTTGAAATTCCCTGTCCTTTGACCAGTTTACTTTCAAATTCCCTGTCCTTTGGCCAGTTTACTTCAGAATTCCCTATCCCTGTGCCGATTTACTATGGAATTCCATGTCCCATGGCCAATTTACTTTGGAATTCCCAATTCCCTGGGCCATTTACTTGGACTTCCCTGTCCATTGGCCAGTTTACTTTGGAATTCCCTGTCCTTTGGCCAGTTTACCTTGGAATTCCCTATCCCTTGGTCCATTTACTTGGAATAACTTATCCCTTGGCCAGTTTACTTTGCAATTTCCTGTCCTTAGGCCTGTTTATTTGGGAATTTCATTTCCTTTGGGCAGTTTATTCTTGAATTCAATGTCCTTTAACCAGTTTACTTTGGAATTCCATATCCCTTGTCCAGCCAGTTTACTTTTGAATTCAACACTCTGCCCAACCGTTTACTCCTGAATCCCCTATCCTTTTTTTGATTTTACTAATTGTACTTTTATGTTCCCTGTCCCTCAGCTCTGGATGGAATTTATGTAACCCTGTCCCTTGGCCACTTCACTTTTGAACTCCCCGTCCCCATTCGGAGACTCATCCATTCATGCATCCCACCACTCACTGCCAGACCAACCTTCTTCAGATGGATCTGGACCTGGATTATCACTCAGCATTGTCACTTGGATATTTCGCTGAGGGTCAATCGCGGTATGATATATATATGAGATGACAAGGCTGGGAGTCTGGAACATACCCCATTAATAGGGTGTGTCAATTTTCAATTTTTATGCAAATTTGAAAAGCACTAGTGTCTAAAATGTGCGTTTTGACCTGGAGATTCCAAATCTGTTTTCGAAATGGTGATACGACAATTCTTACCTACTTCAATTTTGGTCCAAAGTTTCAAGATTTTTTTCGTTTTCTACCATTTTCGCCAATCCGCGGTTCTCTATAACTTTGTCAATATGTGTCATACAGAATTCTAATTGCCATGGTTGGAAAGCTCTCAAAAAGACCTTCATTTTGCATACCAACATCAATGGTCTAGGACGATATCTTGATTCCCATTGGCCCTTCAGCCTGCACTTTTTAGACTGAAAATGATGCAGATTGTCTAATCCTGTTAAAAAATGGCTTTGCAATTCTTTTTTCAATGATAATTGCAGTGACCCACTTTCTCTAAGTTCCAGAATGGCCAAATACAAAAATATTTTTGATTTTTACCATGGGAGTGCCTGGCTTCTGAGTGATGAAGTTTTAATGTCAACATTAGATGAAAACTCGTAAAATGTGAGATGGTGTCTGTTGCATTTCATATCATATCTTCGTCAGAATTTATTGCAGGGCAACATGAGTGGTACCACATGAAAGAAAATACTCTTAGCATTCTCATGGTACCAATGATGTTGTCCTATATTTAATTCTTATGAAGTTAAAATATGAAACATAACAGCCCCTCCATGATTTTTTCAGGAGTTCGGACAAAATTTCGCATTAAAACTTCCAAGGTCATAAAGCAGGACTGTCCATGACCAAATATATAAAAAATATTTTATTTCCTTATTCTGGAAGTTGGAGAATGTGAATCACAGCAATTATCAATTAAAAAAATTCAAAAGCCTTTTTGTAATAGGATTAGACAATCAGCAATATTTTCATTTCTAAAAGGTGCCGGCTGAAGAGTCAATGGGAGTCAAGATATTGTCTTAGACCATTGATGTTGTATTCAAAATGTAGGTCTTTTTGAGAGCTTTCCAACCATGGCAATTAGAATGCTGTATGAGAAATATTGAGAAAGTTACAGAGAACCGCGGATTGTCGAAAAGGGTCGAAAACGAAAAAAACATTGAAACTTTCATCCAAAATTGAAATAGGTAAGAATTGTCGTATCGCCATTTCGAGAACAGATTTGGATTCCCCATGTCAAAACGCACCTTTTAGGCACTAGTGATTTTTCAATTTGCAAAATAATTTAAAATTGACACACCCTACCCCATTAATTCAGGGATGTCCAGGGTCTTTCAGTTGCCTCAGGATAGAACACTGGATACAACCCGCCTCCATTTAACGTCCCATAGGCTCGGACAAGGTCAGGGGCTATTTGTATTCATAGAGGCTCATAGAGAGGCTGACCCTGCCTGGGCTCGAACAAATGCAGACACAGCACTTCCCCACTCTAAACATTTGGTTGTCACTGTGACTAGTTCATGACTACTTTAGGGTAGTAATGGTCGAAAATATTTGGTACTGACTTCCTGGAAAGTCATTTTGACTATTCTATCATAATCAAAATGACTATGCTGACCATGTAAGTGTCCGAAAGATAGTCAATTTGATCACCATCTGGTAGCTCTGATTACCAGAGTGGTAAGTCTTACCAATCCATTATTTGTCACATAGACAACCTTTTAGTAGGGGAGAGCGGGGCACCATGAGCCGCTTTTCCGAATTTAACTTCCTGAGCATAAAGTTTCAATGTTACATGCCAAGTGACATTATGTCATCATGGTTTGAACTGTTGACTACAATGTCACATGTGATACAATCACAATTTCTATTCGAAAAGGTAAGAAATTTTGCTTTGAAAAAAAAAAGTCAAATGGCTCGTGGTGCCCCGACCATGGGGCACCATGAGCCAGGGCCTGGGGCACCATGAGCCACAGTAACATGTCATAAGATTATGCACATAACTCTTGAATTTCATTGTGGAAACGACAGTCAAAGCGTTATCAGTTTCATGAAAACGTTTTTTCATCAACAAATTGTGAGAAAACATGAAAGAATTGTGAGAAAACATCCGCAAAATTGATTTTCATGTTAACATTGGAAAGGAAACATCATTATCACTGTTAATTTAAAGTCCAAAACTATGAAGACATAATTGTCCATTCACTACTGACAAGAATATTGTGAAAGGTCGACTGGAAATGAGAGCATGGATTTTATCCTTTCAGTGCCGCCAACATTACTGAACATCTCTGTATATATGTGTAAAGTGATGCCTCCTCTGGTTCAGTGAAAACCTGAAAAGTTAAAGAGAATGGAACATTCATATATGGTATTTCTGCAAGAAAAATAATTCAGAAGAGTAATTATTAGGACTATTCAATTTTACACATTCTCTGTCCTTGCAATGCAAGAACGATCCTGTGAGTGGGCACCAAATATAGTAGTTACACCCACCTGTCTATAATTCATACGTGGTGTATATGGGACTTGCACATTGCCGGCTTCTCCCTGTACTTCTTCACATATCGTTTGAGGGTCACCCTGTCGACTACGAAGTCCCTGGCAGCTGTTCCGAGAGTAGTGTTATTCTCAACAACTTCTATTACGGCCCTTTCCATGATGGCACTGTCAAAGATACCCTTCCCAGGGCCGTATTAGCGCATTTCTGGGCCAGGGGCAAACTGTTTCTAATGGGCCCCCTAGTGCCCCGAAAACGCTCTAAATTCTGAAAAATGCGTTCTCATGCCAGTTACCCGAAGCAATTTCTTTACTGTCGCAACTCTTTTCAGCTTCATCATGGGCCCCCCTGAGGTCATGGGCCCGGGGCAAATGCCCCGTTTGGCCATAGCTTAATACGGCCCTGACCCTTCCCAGTTTTCCGATGGTAATTTCTTACCATTGTTCTATCTGTAATCAAAGGGCAATTAGGTTTTTTAACATACATAGTTATGATATAGACTTGTTTTATGAAGTAAACATCTAAGGGCCTCAATATTTACTTCTGTGGTCACAGAGCAGTGTTTATCATGTTTATCATACAGTAATGGGGCACCATTAGCCTTTCATCAAATTGGCTCATAGTGCCCCGTCAAAAGTGGCTCATGGTGCCCCATGTCAAAATTTCAGCTTAAAACACATTTCCTAAAATATCAGTTAACCCCTCCGACGACATGGCTTCACTATTCTATAGCCCAAGTTGCCTCTTATCAGCAAGCAATGGGTTAAGAATGTGCTGCGAAGAATAAAGATGCCAGCAGAAAAACTTACTCACCTCTTTTTTTTTACTTTTCTCACTTTTCAACTGCACAAATTTCCTTTTTCTTCTTGTGCACAAATAGTGTCAAGGACAGTCATTAATCTTTGTGATCTACTTAATCACCAATAGGGGAACATACACAGTGCTTCCTGGAGGAATACGTGCAGCAGTTTTTTGCGGAGGGCCTGCGGTTCATGGTGCCCCGCGGCTCATGGTGCCCCGCTCTCCCCTAATCTTGACTCAAGGAGTTGTCGGTTTAGGCACCAGGAATTACCACTCTAGATTTGTCATCTTGACCACCCTGTGTTTAGAGTGATATAGGAGCCCGACACTCTACCAACTGAGCTATCCGTAATCATAAAATAAATTTGCAAAAAAGGGCAAAGTGTCCTAGAAAATGTTTTAAATTAGCTTCAAGTAGAGTTAAGGATGCTGACCGATACTGGCATTGATAACAGTGAAATATGATTCAAAACATTATTTCGATTCATTATCCCCATTATAATCACTGAAGAGGCTTTTAATACAGCCTCCTCACTCCTCAGTGGATCGGGATAATAACGATTCTGTGTGGCAAGTGATTATCCAATTTTGTCTCAGTGGTTGATAGAGTTGAGGGGAATGGCCTCAAATAGCCCAACTGGTCCACAACCTAATTTCCTCCTTGCCTTCATCTTTTTTTAATCCACATGATTCTTTCTAATTTCACATTTATCACAATTTTTGAGGTTTCTTATTAAAACTGTATTTTCAGTTTCTACCTGTGCCAGTTTCAGTTGATTTTCAACCATGTCCGCACAATCTCCCGACATGTTTTTGACATCACTGCACTTTTGGTATGGACATTTATATAGAACTCCAAGTATTCTCTTGAGCTGGCTGTGGGTGTGAAACTACATCCCTTAAATTAACATCAAATCAAAAATTTGACAATTCAATTTAGTTAGAATATCAGCTTCGCACACATTTTTTAACATTAATTGTTACTTTTTGACAAGTTTTACATTGAGCCCACTGGCATTTTTTATTGATATATTATATTCTGCAAATGAGATAGTGTTACACTTATATCCTTTGTTTTGATTAAAGTATTAGACAATTTTTGCATTGGGTCCATTTTGAAGATAAAATCTTGCAAATGGCAGATACACGTCAACAAATACAAGTGTAGAAGCCTCCTATTAACCCAGTTTGTGATTCTGGACACCACCAGTTTGTGTTGGCACCAGTGTAATGTGGGCGTGCTCCGCCCTATTACATCACTGGGGTTAAATCTACCCACCTGTTATGCAATGGTGTAGCCTTACACCGGAAGCCACAAGTGGGTAATAAAGTCTTCTGTTTAATCTGGACTGGTGAAATCACTTTATCTCCCCTCCCAACCCCAAAGAAAAGATAGTAAAAACAAGAAGTGAAAAAGATGGGGGAAAGAAGAAGAAAGAATATATTTTTAATAAATGAGTTCTTTCTCAGTCATAGTGAAATCATGTTGGCCTAATTCTTTCAGGGCAGTCTTGAAATAAACTATTTCTGGAGGGTTTTTTTCTTGACAGGCTGTGGTTTGATTTTATTATTTGCAGTGAAACAAAAAACAGCAACAACGAAACATTGTTTAGAACAGACAAAATGGATGTTAGCTGATGTCCCTCCAAAATTTTGTGTATATCAGATTAGCGTCATATGAGAATTGGACATGTAAAAAATACACATAGGCCTACCCTCTGTTTGAATTTACGCATTTTTTTTTTATGGACATCAGCTAAGGGGTTGACCATTCATTCCTAAATCAAGCAACGCCTTGTTGAGGAATATCCCCAAAAGGAAACATTTATTTCAAACTGTAGAGGGAATTTATTTAATTCACCAAAACTGAGCAAGAAATGATTTATTTTTTAAAAAACTCCCAAGCCCTTCCCCCCTTAAGACTAAATGGTGGCCCCCTAACGTTTGTTTTCTCCGTTTCACATAAACTTTTTTTCAGTGTGGGATGCTGAGCACGTCAGACATTTCTGAGTGTACGATTTTGACTTCAGCTGTAACATAGTGTAACAAAAGAATTGAACAGAACAGTGCATTGTGTAATCTGGATTCTCTGACCTTTACACCCACAGAAAATCTACAATTTCTCAAACTTTGGCCAGAGAGACTGACATATATTCTTATATAAATTGACAAACGAAATGCAAAATGACCATGACAATTTTCTGGCAAAAACCAGAATTACGTAAGCTGTCTGGATATAAAATGTCACAACTATGTAAAGATACGTGATGCCAATCATAGCATTTCTTTGTCTATTCCAAGCTAAGTATGTGACTATCATTCTTACAACTCCACATGTGCAACAGATATCCCCACCCACTGTCACTGAAAAAGTTATTCTCTCCTCAGAAGCTGAATGACTAATTGCAAATCATAAGGAGGTGAGCCAATTCCTGAATAGATGTTATGTAAATAGATGTTATGTAAATAGATGTTGTGTAATCCGATTATTGCACTGGTTTTATTTGTTGCAGAGAACTTGAGATAGAGAAAAATCTTCTGCAATAAAATGAGTGTTTAGTGTTAATGATGATAATTTGTCACGACCAAACCATTAGTGTCAACAGCTCTGTTATTTAAAGAGGAGGCTAATACTCACTTGTCCTACTTGTTTGAAGTCTCACAAACCATGGAGCTACAAGGGACAAACGAAAGCAGTATTATGGGGGATGGATGATTTGGGGGCTTTGCGTCCTGTATTTATGCACTAGGTAGTGCCTGGTAGGCCAATTAGGACAGATAAAGGACACGACAATGAGGTGAAGGGATGATTGAAATAGCTGTTCAACATAGGCCCAGATAAGCCGGCAGGAGCCGGATTCAAACCCTGGACCTAGCGATTGTCATCCCCGTACGCTACCACTAGACCAACCCTCCCCCCATATTTAGTGGAGGGCCAAAATCAACACTGAAGGGATAGGAAACGCACAGATTACCGACTATTTGGCAAATGTTGTGGTCTCCGCATTCCGCAACTATACCAGCCAGGCAATTTCTATAAGCTCCAAAACGAAAGCATTGTTTACCAGAATCTACCCAAGATCATACTATTTATAGTCCGTCACTTTGATATGGAAGTCATTTTCTCTACTTTCAACATGGAAAGCATAGAGGCTGTTTGGTTAGTCATGATGAAGAGAAGGCCATTTGACTTGTCATAACTGATTTTAGAGTGAAAATCAGATGCATAATCCTTTCGTTTGGCTGTCACCAACATGTGGGATTAGTCTCCTTAAATCAAATTAACATTGAAAGTATTGGGTATGATCATGACAAATCATCAGCATGATGACATAGAAAGTGCCATTTTCACAGTGCAACAGTCCACTGGACTCCACTCTTTTCTATATCAAAGTGACAGACAGTAACAGCATCAATCTGAACATAGAGATCAATGACCTGTGTTCAGCTTATTATACTGCAGCAGCTTCCGCTAGCAGTCTGTTTTTTATCTTTTTATTAATCGCATTGCTTTGATTAATTAGTGTTATCGAAATACTGCCCACGCCTAATCATAGTGTCAAGAGCACACTGTCTTAAACATCTGCAACTGGCTTGTTGAACATTATCTGATAACCTATTTCCTCAACCTGATTGTAGCATAATTCATGAATGTATGCATAAGTGACAGACTCTGCAATTAAGAGTATGTTTTTTAACCATTTAATTCTGTATATCTTCTTTTCTGTCTTTATTCTCTTTTTTCCCGGAAAAACAATGGGGGAGGGTTAGTCTAGTGGTAGCGTGCTTGGCTGCCAAACCGTTATCGGAGGGGGGGGGGCAGGGGGGGTGATCGCCCCCCCTCCCCCAAAAGTTTGGGAAACAGTAAGATTCGGGCAAAAAGGCTAAAAAATTCGGGCAGATGATTAAATAATCACTATTGAAAATTATTGATTTCCAGGCAATTTCATTTGAAATTACCATTATTACAGAGGTGCCATGGCCTAGTGCATAAGGTGTTCGCCTGGTAACTGAGACGTTGCAGGTTTGAATCCCACCCATGGCATGGAGGAACTGAGCAGATCCTCCATAACTCTTTGCTTCACTTCACCCAGGTGTAAATGGGTACTTGGCTATAGGCAGTGATGGCGATTGTAGAGTGACTTAGCATTATGTGCGCTGGAAACGGCTGCCTGGCTGTATACTCCCCGGGGAGTTGAGAAAGGTTCATGCTTGAACAGGCCTGCCAAGGGTGTAATTGTAAAGTCTGTTGAGACTGACTTCGTCAGTGTAATGGACTATAAAAAAGTCTACATTTACATTTACATTTACATTTACATTTTATTAAATCTAGATCTTGAATTTCGGGCGAATGTCGCTCGCCCCCCCAAAAATCGCACGCGCCGTACGCCTTTGGCCAAACGGTAGTTCCGGGGCTCAAATCCAGCTCTTTGCGGGACCGGGTTGCATGAGCCTATGTCGAACAACGGTTTCATTATAATCCTTCCCCTCATTGCCGTGTCCTCCTCCTGTCCTAATTAGCCTACCAAGAGCATAAATACAGGACATAACACCCAAATCATCCATCCATCTTTTTCCTTCAAGAAAAACAACTCATCAGTCATATCCGCCAGTAACATAATTGCCAGTTAATAGGCAGTGAGTCACTGGTGACGTATTAAAACAACAGGAGGTGAGGTTTGACAAGAAAATGGTTTTTAGCCTAAAGCAGGGTTGGATATGAGAACAGTGACGCACTTAACAGGGGTCCAGGAATAAAATTGATTCATCAGCACCATGGTGTGAAACTGGAGAAAGGCTATAGCATTTATCATGTTAATCATGGGATATTTTAGGGCTCAATAATGACTCAATAATGACTTATTTCCACAGTTGCACATAAACAAGATCATTCAGGTGAGTTAGAAATGATGTAGGTGTCTTTCAAAGACAAACCTCCTAAATTGACAATAAAATATATTTTGCAGATCAAATTCGTACCTTAGTTGCATACACTTTTAAAAGGTACCGGTACTAGATTTTATAGAACAAATAGGTTTTTATTAGGGCATTCTGCCCTATTGTTACTAGTCTTCTTTGGAATCTTGTGGACACATTTTGAGACAAAATACTGCACCAATCTCATTCAGACTTCGCACAAATGGTTTAATTTGGCAAAGATTGTGTTGATCAACTTTACAGGAACATGCACATTGTTTAAATACCATTTTTGGAGACCCTGGAAAACCATCCTACAAAAACTGGAAAGAGGGTGTTCTGTGATGTCATTGAGGGGCTTCCCCACCCCGATCTATATATAGCTCACAGAGAACAGAACAACAAGAGGTCAACAATTAGGACAAAACACCACAGCATTTAGATGATGTGCAGAATGCCCTTTAAAGTGCCTTGTGCACGTTATTTTTAAGAGCATGTCATTCCGGAAAGTAAAGATAATGTATCTAATTTTAAATGGCTTATATAACTGTTTTATTGCCTACCACCAATACAAGGAAGTTCAAAAATGATTCTACAAAACACCTCAAAAAATATTAAAACGTGGCTTTTTTGGACTACTGAAGAGATATTACACTGTACAAGTCAACTATTTCTTTATGTACAAAGTTAGAAAGCTACAAATAAATTTTAAAAACATTTTAAACATTAAGACGAAAAATTAATTTATGGTAATCCATTCATGACAAACTGATTCTTTTAAACAATAAAAACACTGCACTTATTTGTAACCTACTTTGATGTTCCTGCCGCCAGTCTAGCTGCAGTACGGAACACTCATACTTCAATATCGCCATGCTATATTAGTTTTTACGACATCATCATGTGACAGAGTCTGGCCAATCAGCATGTTGCTTGCGCATTGGATATATAATAAGTATGGGTTATTCACAAAGGGAGAGGGAATATGTGATTCATCAGCGAGGGCTTTAGCCCGAGGTGTGATGAACACATATAACCGATCCAATGGTGAATAACTGGCTTATACCATTAGACAAACAGTTACACATGATGTTTAACTGTTTTTCTAATGGTATAAGCCGGTTATTCACATACACTCTCAATGCAATAGGCTTGATGGTATATATTTAGAACCCACCGCCGAAAAAAAGTTTCTCAAATTTGTAAAGTGTTCAACTGAATCGAACAGTTGCAATTCTGGTAAGAAGGCCCCATGATGGAACCCTATGCTCCCAACTTGAGAGATAGGGGTTCCATTGTGGGAGTTCAGTTCAGCTGGTTTATATAAGTGTCATTTTTGTTTGCTGTTGGAACCTTCTTAAAAGTTGAATAATGAACCTTATAGGGTTCACTGTAAAATTTGAAAACTGTGTTGAAGCAATAATTTGAGCTGTCTGAGAATGTTAATAAGTCTTAAGCTATGATAGCTCAATCCTATAAGTTGTCAAGGTATGATAGCTCAATGCTGTAAGTTGTCCAAACGAATCATAACATTAAGCTGTGAAAACATGAAAGCTTCAGTTGTTGCAGAGAGCTTGACATCCCAGCCATGCCACATATAGCGCCATCTATTACAAGCACTTCTCATAACACTACATTTAGTTTTAAATAATTATTTACTTAAAAGTAAAAAGAACATTTATATTACGCTATCCCAGAGAAAACTGAGTAGCACACCACTTTAGCTGGTCACTTTGTTTATTTTTATCTCTCTTAAATTAATTTGTGGGAGTAATTAGAAGCATGCTTTCACACACGTCAACCAACATTTCCAAGTCAGAGTGTGTTCAAATATAGGCTTCTAGCACTGTATACCAACTCAGATGAGCACAGGCCATTGAGATTTATTCACAAGAAATTAAATTTTAAATCTCCTTGTGATGCAATGGTCTGTGTTGTAGCAGGTGTGGCATGTTCAGTGGGCAGCACAGCCCAGTGGTTTGGCCCTAGTTCAAGTAGCCACCACTGGAGGCTCTGTGAGGCACTGAGAGGCACTGAAGCATGCCCAAGCCAAGTGGGGATTTCAAGTGCTGCTGAGAGAGAGAATTGAATTGGACACCGAACAGAGAACACTGACCAGCCTGAGGTACACGGAAGAACCAGATTTTGCTACATTGGTGTTCAGAAGTGAAATTTGGAGCCCGGATTTCCTGACACAAGCTTGAAACTTTTGTTGAGCTTCAGGCTGGTTTGTGAATATTTAGTAAACATATTCATTGTCTACAATTAGGCTGTCTAACATTTGACAGCTGATCTGTTGATATTGACAGCTTTCAGTATTGGCACAAGTTGAGCTGCTGCTAACTGGCATAAACTGTTGCTTGTTGGTGGCGTGGCAGCTTATAATTATATTGTGCCAGTGCCATTTATAAGTAAATGTAAATTCTCAGTGGAATTGTGCATGTCAACTGGTGGGACTGTTGGGATCTATTTCTGTGGATTCAGGCAGGTATCCAGTTGATATACTATTGCATAGAATCTGCTTATATTAAAGTAAATATATTAAAATTATAATTTAACTGTTAGCTTAAGAATTTTGAGTGTCAACTGGTGGTACTGTTGGAGTCCTATTTTTTTTGTGGATTCAGGCAGGTATCCAGTTGAATAATTATTATATAGAGAATGTAATATTCTACATAATATTAGTAAATTAATTTTTGGTAGAATTTTGCGAATTTGACTGTTGGCACTAGAAGCTCAATATTAACTGTACCGCGGAAGGTCAATTTTCATTGTGCTGTGGAAGGTCAGGTTTTATTGTGCTACAGGTGACAGCCATATTCTCATTGCATTTATTTCTACTTAATTATTTTGAGAGTGACCGCACTCATATATTTTAGAATTTGTTAAAATTATTGTGAATTGACTTACAGGAAACTATTGTAAGTTGATTCTATAGGTGTTCAATTCTCTTCCATAGGTGTCAGATAATTTCTATAGGTTTAGGTGTGAGAATTCAGAGCTTAGAGGTGTTAAGTTGATTTACACTTGCCATTGTTTTGGAAGGTGTGGAAACTTCACTTCACAGCTTAAGAGTTCTATTTTAGAATTTCTTTAGAATTCACTTCCTCTAAAATCTATTGAGGACGGTGAGTATATTTCATATTTCAAATTTAAATTTGATAATTAATTTCGTGTTTGGTGTGATTACCAGGGAATCTTAGAAGAATACTTCAGAGGCATATCTGGTTGGAGCACACTTTGAACACTGAGTTACCACTTAACATTGGTAAAAATATTTACTTAGTACTTAAGTTACTTCTTTAATCTAATATTAACTTAGTACAAGTTTGCACTTGCATTAAAACTAGTTGGTGGTACAGGGAGTGAAAAATTTATTCTCATTTCCCCTGGGCACTGACGTGTTATTACTTAGTGCTGTGAGTAGACTTTACTTAGTTTTAAGTTCATAGTAAACTCATAGCGTAACTTGAGTTTTTCAATTAATTTTACTTAGGTTAACTCACTTGGTTGGTCAGTTGATTTTTTAACTGTGACCAAGTTTAGTTAAATAATAATTAAACCTAAGTTTATAAGTTAATTTATTACAATTTATTAACTTAAAGTTAACTAGATTGCTGTCAGTGGGCAAAGTGGGAGCACATGATATCCAGTTTCGGCTGGTGGTGCATGGTTCTCCTTGGCCTCCTGTTGGCATTAGTTACTCTTTAGTTAACTTTTATTTTAATTCAATTAAGTCGGATGCATTTATGAGCATCTGTATGTTGTTGTTAAATATTGTGTGAATTGTTAAACTGTTTCTTGCCCAGTTGAGATACAAGTTAAGAACTGACATTCACACTGTTACCCTTGAACCCATCTACTATTGGGTATTGGGAGCTGCCAGTACAGTTTTGCAGTGAGGTGCTTGACAAACTCTGTTGATTGTAGATTCTGTGTGTTGGCATGGCAGTTGGCAGTTGACAGAGTTGTCAGGCACAAGAGAGAGAGGCAATTGTACTAGGTGTACCCTGAGGCTAATAAGTAGACCTAGCAAAGCTAATCTAAAATAATAGATAGCGCAGTTGCATCTTCTAAGACAACAAGATGGCTAGTGAACTTGACGCTGACTACGCCTATAATCGACTGTTACAGAAGCTGGATGAATTACGGGACCTCATAGAGAGCGATTCCCGGCATAGCCACAGACGATCTGCACGCCATCAATCTCGTAAATCTGACCCTAATAGCGGGCCTGCTACCAGGAAAACACATCACCAGGGGACACCAAGGGAAGGTGACAAGGCTGCCCTACCAAAGGGCAAGAAGATGAGCCAGAGGGGAGTCCAGGATGAGGTCAAGGCAATGCCTAAGACTTTGCCTGGAAACCAGATGGCAGCCATCTATCCGCAGACAGCGAGATGCCAAACTTCTCCAGACGTCTCATGCAGGAGCAGTCAGCAGTTCATAGGAGGCAGGCTGCAGAGGGCTAATCATGAGGAGAAAGTCCTACAACCACAACCCACTGCTCATATCGATGAGACCAGAAGAAAGCAACAGGTCTTACGGCAAGAGCTGACTTCACAGCGAGAGCAACCTTCACCTCCACAGCGGGCTGCAAAATCACCAAGGCCATCACGGGAGAGCAACCAGACTGCGTTGCCAAAGGGAGGGAAGACGTGCCAAATGGTGGTCCAGGAGGAGGTCATGGCATTGCCAAAGACTTTGCCTGGCACGTATCATCCAGCATTGGCACAGCGACCAGCTCAAGATCTGGGATCAACCCATGCAGCCTCAATTGAGACAAAGCAGCAGGTCATAGGGGGGCGGCTGTGGGAACACAATGCTTATGACAAGGAGAAGTCCAAGGAGCTGAAAAGAAGTAAAGCAACCTCCATAGACCATCAAGCATTGTTGAGCCAACATGTCCTACGAGAACAACAATCCTCCTATTCACATCATGTCCGGCATCAACAAGCTTCTCAGGCAGGTGAAGGCAGACCACTGCAAGAGGTCTTGCGACAACAGGTGACTTGTCAGCAAGAGCAACCTGTACCTCTACAACAGGTTGCACAACCTGTAAGACCACCACGGCAGGAAGCAACACTTCAGGACAAGCAGGAGCCAAAGTTGCAGCTGGTTTCTGAGGAGGATCTATGTCTACCAACATCTGAGAATGGATCGCACTGTGGGAATATGGAGCAGGATCAGAAACCTAGAGCCCTGAAACTCCCCCAGCCCAGAGTAAGTCTTCCATCGTGGGAGAGCTACAAGACAGCCCAGCCAAAGAGAGGGAAGATGAGCCAGTTGGGAGTCCAGGAGGAGATCATGGCATTGCCAAAGACTTCACCTGGAAACCAATTGGCAACCACCAATCGGCCTGCCCGAGATCCGGAATCCACCTACGAAGTAGGGTGGCTGCAAGAGCCAAAGGCTTTATACAAGGAAAAGGGCCTAGAGGAACAACAAGTGTCTCCAACTCATGAAGGCAGGTCACTACAAGGACCTTCTCAACAGCCTACTTTTCAGCGGGAGCAACCTTTATTTCAGGTTGCACAACCAGTGAGGCCAGAGCGGAAGGAACGACCATGTCAGCGGGACCCTGGGATGCAGCTGCCTCTTAGAAGAGATCTTCCCCCATCAACATGCAACAGTGGATGCAGCAATGGATCCTTCCATGGGAAGGAGGAGTTGAATCAGAAGACTGGACCACCGCAACTCCAACAGGCCAATCCATGGTCGGTGCAGGAATCAAGACCGCCAATGAGCGTCCCTCCTAAAGACCCCGTGAGTGGCATGATGGAGACACAGCAGCATGAGATCAAGGATCATCAGGAATATGTCCTTTATCCAGAATCTTATCAACAACAAACTGGCCCTGGACAACAACCTACATGCAGGACGACCGATAGCCAGCCTCCGGCATACAATCTGCAGTCAGCTTCCATGGGATTTCAGTCTGGCCAACTTCCACAGCCACATAAATACCAGCAGTGGCCAAATCATCATCAAACTGGCTGTAGATCACATCCCATGGTAAGCAGGGCAGTGCATCCAGAGCAACCAAGCGTGTGGTTGCATGGCCCGCCAGAGCCAGAACGACACCATCCCGAACTCTTGCCGAGGACATCAACACAGGCAGCTCCGAAAAGTCAAATGAGTGTCAGCCACTCTCAACGTCATTTTGGAACTCCCCTGCATGGACATTCTTCCAATGCAGACAGTTGCAGTGAGTCGTCCAAGACAGAAGTTCATGAAGTCCCTGCCATTTGTCCATCGGAATCGCCTGGTGACTCAGTGATATCAACTACAAGCTCCAACAAGTTGCTGCCAAGTCACCATCAAATTGACAATGGACCACATCCCATGGCAAGTGGCACAAAACATCCCGAGCAACCAATTGTATGGTTGCATCACCCATCAGCACCCGAACAACGCCATATACAACAACCAGCAGCTTCAGGAGGTCAACAACGTTCGGGAAACACTCAACACCAGCCTGGGAGTCACCATTGTGGGCAACCATCTGATAGTTCCAGTGAATCATCCAAGGGCAAAGTTGACCCCGAAGACAACCTTCCTGGCATTTCTCCATACAAATGGACTGATGGGTCTATTTCTTCTGGTTCCTCTGCATCAGAGACATCAGTTATCCAAATTCTGCTGAAGGCTCCAGAAGGACCACAAGTGCAAATGGACCAGCTTAACAAGGCTACCAGCTTCACAAGGCAAAGTATCCAATCTGTTGCCAGAGTGACTGATTATCATGTCACACAGCAAAAGGCTGATGCTGAGGAAACACTGCCAGTGTCTTCATTGGGCCAAGAACATCAATATGATCAAGAAAGACTGGACGGAGTTGTGGAATCAGTCAACGCTGCTGTTGGTCACCCAGGAGAAAATCTTGTGGAGACTAACAGAGGGCTCCAGGTTTCACCATGCACTGACATCTGCCCTGTGAGGACAACACAAACAGGAGTGACTTCAGCCAACCATCAAGATGCTGATAGTGTTGTGGGTGTCATTGCTGAAGGTCCAGGAGTTAGCTCCAGGACAGTTAGTAGTGTAGCCCCTTTAGCAAAAAGACTTCAGAAGTGCATCGAGCTGCCAGAGATGTCACAGTCACAACAGGCAGTTCCCAGCTGCCTCTCAAGTTATGACATCTCTGATGGGTCCAACCACAGTGATCTTCACACAGCATGCGCCAAACGCCAAAAATTGAAGAGGGAGTGGGAGCATGTGCATGGCAGTAATGAGGAGAATGTGAGTGATGCTTGTGATGATGCAGTATATGTGATGCCGGTGGCTCAGTGGCCTGACTATTACTGCTCGCACATGCCCTCTCTCGAGGTACCGTTTGTGATTTTGTTGGTACCAATTCAAAACTTAACTCCTGACCATCACTACTCTCTCATGGCTTTCCTCGAGGAACCACCAGCAACTACACTGTCACGAGGAAGTTACCCGACAGACAACAGTGATTCCACTCTCGACAGGTGCTGGAGAGTTCCCCTCAAAGTTCTAGGAAGTGGCCGAGGTTCGTCTATCCTTCATGTTGAGTATTGCCAGTTCTGGACTCATGCAGATGAGGATCCACCACCTAGAGGCTCTGTAGAGTGGAGGCCTACATGTATCATCAATCTGACAGACTCTCAGGACCTGTTGAAAGGAAATGAAACCCGGCTACAACAACACAATGGGGAAAAGCTCGCCATCCAATGTGCGATCCTGCTGGATGATGTTGGACGGGACTGTCATGGAATGCAGGTCCTCTCAAGAGGACATTGTGGTGTCCATGACAGAGTCTCCCCGAGTGTCGTCATCAGAACTGTGGATGCAAACATTACCGAAACCGGAGACGAGCATCCAATGATGATGACAACAAAACAGGGGTATCAAACTCATCTGGAAACATCAATTGCAGAAGTTATCAACACAGATTCCATGGTCACCTGTGAGGCACTGTGTGAGGCTTCTGGCATTCGTCCTGATGAAAGTCACCAGACTGTTGTTCTCAGTACTGGTGATGATATTGGAATGTCTGCCAGTGCTGCCTGTCTTGTGCCCTTTGTTATTGGCAAGGATGTGTGCTACTGGACTTCCCTTCTCGACAACATTCTAGAGATGAAATCCAAGAGGTATCCCTCCTTCACTAGTGACGTGAGAACCAGCCTGGACCTTGAGCAAGACGTTCTCAAAATTCACGTGGATGCCAATATGACCGACAACGGAGACGAGCATCCAATGAAGACAACAATCAAACCAGGCCGTCAGTATCATTCTGACATGTCATCTGCAGAAGGTGCAGAGGCCCACTTCTACCAAGCAGTGTGGCTTCACACCAGATGCCTCTTCTTGAGCAACCGCCCAAAAGGGGAAGGACAAAGATAGTTGGTCGCATCTTTGTCCATGGTTGCCACGTAGACCGACCACCACCTTCCAGATGAGTCTCACAAAGCTCAGCTTTCAAGCCTGAGTCTGGCTGGCTGCCTATGTGGTATCTGCCTAGTATTATCTTTGTAACTGGTGCATGAGCATGCGGCAGCTGTAGGCCAGATGGGGATTGAGACTTATCAAGAACTAATAGTTCTCCCAATCTGGTTCCTGTCAGGAACCATGTAAATATCAATAGTCAATAGCCAATAGTCACATTGCTAAAACCAAGCTGAGAGAAGACAGAAGCCTTCCGAAGTGTGCCATCACCTAAGATCGAGACCAGGCCTGCACTGCGATTGACTGTCGGACCATCGGGCATCCATGACGTCATTTGGCATCTGTATTTCCAACAACAAGGCAACAAAGAAGACCAAGGATAAAGACTACAAGGAACACTGCTTCATGTGCCACTGAGATCCTGTGCCATTGCCTGTGTGCTGCCCAGAGTATCGCTGCACTCTCCACCACACAACTCAATGCCACATAAAAAAGGGGAGAGTGTAGCAGGTGTGGCATGTTCAGTGGGCAGCACAGCCCAGTGGTTTGGCCCTAGTTCAAGTAGCCACCACTGGAGGCTCTGTGAGGCACTGAGAGGCACTGAAGCATGCCCAAGCCAAGTGGGGATTTCAAGTGCTGCTGAGAGAGAGAATTGAATTGGACACCGAACAGAGAACACTGACCAGCCTGAGGTACACAGAAGAAACAGATTTTGCTACAGTGTTGAATGCATCTTGGGCCTGTCAACGATGTGCTAAAATGAAGCATACTGGATCAGGTGGATCCCCTTGAGAGATCTAACAACATTTTTGGATTACAGCCCACATTCATAAATAACTTTATAAGACAGGTCACCAAGATATAAATCAAAAACAACTAAAAATAAGTCAACACAGCTCAAAAATTTGAGTTGTTTCAACTTGGATCAATAAGTCAGCAAAACTCAATATTTTGAGCTGTAAGTCAACACAGCTCATTGTTTTGAGTTTTCTCAGCTTGAATACCTAAGTCAACATAGCTTAGTATTTTGAGCTATCTCAGCTCGGTATTTTGAGTTATCTCAGCTTAAAACATTAATCTATGTTAGCTCAATCAACTTTTGCAACCATCTCACTCAATCAATTGAGCTGAATCCGATTTTACAGTGTTCATTATCTATACCAGCTTGTAGAACCCTTAAAAGGTTCCTTATAAAACCTTTTTGTTGAGAGTGTAAGACGAAAAGTGGACAGAAAGAAATATGGGAATTTTCACCCTGAAATACTGGCATGAGATTGGCTGACAAAGGTGTCTAATGGTATAATATCTCTTATTGCATCAGCTATAATCAATGATAAATGATTCTGTAGTCCTACAAAGCCTACTAAAACCGGAAACAAAACAAAAACAATTCTTTTCTTTATCATTTCCTTTTTTCTGAACTGCATCACCTCTATCTTATCAGTGGTAGCTTTTATTATCTTTTTTATTTTGCCATCAACAAAGGGGCCTTTAAAGCAGCCATGTGGCAAGCCCTCAATAACTGATAAGTGAGGAGTGCTTTGTTTATAAAAGAATGGCTGTTTTATTGCTCTATTAGTGTTGTGTAATAAGGGGAACGTAAATACTCTTTTGGAACTTTATTTTTAAGAGGCACCTGTTGCCTTGGATACCCAGATAACGTCACATCAGTAATTTTTAGTCAAAATCTTGAGGGTGTACACTGTACAGACCGTGGGTGTACAATGGGCCGCAGTGTAGCCGTGCTCTTTTGGTAGCAAACATGCTACAACACATAGGCGTATCGGAGGGCGGGGCAGGGGGGGGTAATCGCCCCCCCCCCAAAAATTTGGGAAACAGTAATATTCGGGCAAAAAGGCTAAAAAATTCGGGCAGATAATTAAATAAAAACTACTAGAAATTAATGATTTCCAGGCAATTTAATTTGAAATGTTTTTTAAAATTAGATCTTGAAATTCTGGCAAATGTCGTTCGCCCCCCAAAAAATCGCGCGCGCCGTACGCCTATGCTACAACAAAAGCTGCTTCATTTGATTGTTCAGTTCATCACACTAAAGAGCTGATTTTGGGAAGAATCTATGTGGTGACAATCTAGTTCAGTGCAATTGATTGATATTTAGTATTACTGTATTTCTACTATTTCAGTGAACAGATTGCTCTGCTACAGTCACTTTTCAATATTTATAATAAGGGGCAATTCCATATTCGTACTTTTATGTTGACCTTGATGACTTATTTCCAATTATTGAGGTCGTGAAGCCTTGTGAAATTCGCTTTGTCGTTACAGTTGAGGTCCTCCAAATACAAATTGGCTAATCATTGAAATGTGAAAAGTAGGACCACGCATGACTTCATTGAAAACATAAACAGCTGAATGCAGTCACTGGTTCTTCTCCAGCTGTAAGATTGATCTACCCAATGGTGACCCAATGTTTCATTGTAGTCTGTGCTTACTGCTTATCCTGAGTACAGCAGCTGGGTGGCCTAGTGGCTTAGGTGCCCGCCTGCTCCATGATCCACTGAAGGTCTTTGCCTGCATGGGTTCGAACCTCGGGTGGGGGCCCAAAATTTTCAATGTACCTTCATGAGCAAAATCCAAGCTGGTCTTAGCTGGATGTCGTTTGGATGAGATGTTACATTGGTGACCCCTTGTATCAGTGCATATCCTCGGCAAGTAAAAGATCCCTCACATGGGGTAAATGTGTGACATGTTGAGTCCCACTCTCTCTCCCATCACATCAATCAACCCTCGTTAGCGCCCAGAACTACGCTTAGAGGGCTGCACTTACCATATCTATCTATCTGTCTGAGTGCAGACAATTATAATTGAAAGACCCATCTATGTGGGGGTAAGTTCTGTATAATTAGGTGTTTCATACCACTCACCTGATATACTGGCGGTAGTAATTAGTGGAGATAATTAAGGGGTCCTTAGGTATTCAATGGCTGCTAAATGATCCTCTTAATAAGGATTGCTATAGTGATATTAGCTCAACTTATTTGAAATTGTACTTACCTTTTTGAAATATTTGAGTACACATACACTGCAAAACCAGCCGCCGGCAGTTACCGAACAACAGTACATTCTGTAAAAACAACAGTTTTCTGCCATATAAAGTGGCGCTTTTAAATTTATTCATTACGGTAAGCTGCCTTTAAAGTGACGCAGCAGGTTTTACTGTGTATTTGAGGAGACTTTAAATTTCTCTTTATAAACGAATTGTCATTGGTTCTTCAGTTGACTTGAAAATTGATAACTGGCAATTATACAATACCAGTGATGTGTGTAGGAGGGGTGGGTATTGTGCAGCTGCTATCCAATCTGCACTGACTCTGCAGTCACTTTACGTAAGACTGCATAATACATAACCAACAATTGCTTGTTTCCGCAGCTTTCCCCGATTGGCTCTGCAAATACTGTGTCCAACAATAGCTTCACATTGGCAATTACTCGCTTAATCATACCGATTGGATTACAGGCAAATATGAGTGGCAGGCAATTAATGCAAAATCCCGAAGAAGCCACCGTAACCATCGATCAAGAGTGTCGTTTCCATGTCAAGTTGTTGTGGTATATGCGGGAGGAAGGATAGATTTATTGTAGTATGACAAAATACACAGTATACACCGGCAGCAATATATAAAGGATAACTCCGAAAAAGAAACCTATACAGTTATGACTACCTGTTTTCTTTTATCCATTGAAAGAGCTATATGACAAGTAGGTGAACCCTTCCCTCCTTCTTATTTAACTTTCATTGGCCTTCAGGTTTTACTTATCAAGAGACTTAGTTCACTGGTATGTACATGTAGGTCCTGTGTTGCAACAATGTTGTGACCGGTATGCAACTCTTGAGTACATGTAGGTCCTACATTGCAGCAATATTGTGATAATGTTGTGACCGGTATGCAACTCTTGAGTACATGTAGGTCCTACATTGCAGCAATGTTGTGACAATGTTGTGACCAGTATGCAACTCTTGAGTACATGTAGGTCCCACATTGCAGCAATGTTGTGATAATGTTGTGACCAGTATGCAACTCTTGAGTACATGTAGGTCCTACGTTGCAGCAATGTTGTGACAATGTTGTGACCAGTATGCAACTCTTGAGTACATGTAGGTCCTATGTTGTAGCCATGTTGTGACAAGGTTGTGACTGGTATGCAACTCTTGAGTACATGTATGTCCTACATTGCAGCAATGTTGTGATAATGTTGTGACCGGTATGCAACTCTTGAGTACATGTATGTCCTACGTTGCAGCAATGTTGTGATAATGTTGCGACAAGTATGCAACTCTTGAGTACATACAGGTCCCACGTTGCAGCAATGTTGTGACAATGTTGCAATGTTGGCGTAGATGAGGTAGAAATGTATGCTTGAAACAATGTTGTCACGATGTGGTGTCAGCCTGCCATTCGTTGCAATGTTGTCACAATGTTGTGAAAAGATCTCACTGTTGTGTTCATGTCGTGGCAGCATAATGTCTACCATACATTATGTGATTACAGACAAGCACGCCACAAACTTAGCGATGTTATACTTACACTGTGTGCCGCTTGGGGAAGAGTGGAATAACCCTCAGCGCAATAACCATTAATAATCATTTGATATAGGACATATTTTCTTTGTATAGGGGAGAGTTACCGGGATTGTACCAGTGCCTCCATTGAACAACTTTGAGTTCGACTTCAAAATTTAGAAATAAGAAAATATAATAGTTTCTTTCCAACTAATTGGAAAAAGTAGCAAAAGGTAAGGGGATGGAAGCATGCATTTGATGCTATGGAAACAATGCTAAGGTTATATAATCCACACGAAGGTTCAGAAGCTTCTGATCTAAATTTTAATATTGGTCTCAGACTATGTTACTTTAATGTGATAAAGAATCGATCACAAGTCCAGTCTTGCATACCTCAGTTTCCTTGACTAGATCGGTGCACTTTCTTTAGCATGATTTAGTCCCTTATAATATTTGACACCTCTTATCGCCTCATGTTTGACTGTTTGAATGTCTGTCTCATGGTATAAGCCGGTTATTCACCATGGGATCGGGAATATCCGCTAGTAACACCTCGGTTGATAAATCACATGTTCCCTCTCCCCTAGTGAACAACCTATACATATAATAATCTTGTACTTCAAGGGCAACTGTTGAACATTGGTACAGAAGTATAGGTTATTCACCACGGGAGAGGGAATATGTGATTTATCACCCGAGGGCTTTAGTCCGAGGTGTGATAAACACATATTCCTGATCCCATGGTGAATAATTGGCTTATACCATGAGACAAACCCTCAAACACTCAAACATGAGAGGATAACTGAAGAACAAAGAATGTGGGAATTATTTCCCTGCAATACTGCATGTGATTGGCTGACAGAGATGTCAAATGGTATAATCCCAGCAACTCTCCCCAACATGAGCTAACGTGAAACTGTGGAGAAAATCAACAGGTAGATAACCAGTCGCTTACTGCTTTAAGATGGTTGGGAGACCCAATTAATTTTTTAAAAACCTTTCTGAAGAAAATTGTTATTTGTAGAGTCTCATTACATCCACACACATGTGCTGTAATTATCTTCTATAAATAGCTCTTCGAACGCACATGTCAAAAGCATGTGATGCAACTCAGTGATTCATAAGCATGTGACATCTGTACAATTATACACATCCAAACTAAAGAACAATTTTTTTTAATTATCAGATAGATAGATAAATAGATAAGTAAATAGATAGATGGATTGGTAGATAGATAGATAGATAGATATGGTAGGTGCTAGGGCCCTGCACGGGATGGGACGGGAGTCACGGGACTATGGGTCCCGCCTCCCATGGGACCCATGGGAGTCCCTAACTGTTTTGGTACCGGGAGCGGGACGGGAGCGGGATCATAGATGGCGGGATGGGACGGGAGTGGGATCCTCTTCATCCATTAGGCCCGGGAGCGGGACGGGAGTGGTTCTGACTGTCAAGAGTCACTCCCGTTGCAGTCCCATCAGTAGCCCTTAAACATTCAATTAGCCTTGCTAGACTTCATTTGTTAAACCCACTGGTGGTATATTTTGGGCTATCTTAACAAAAAACACGAAACTGGCAGAAAGCCATATTCTTGTTATTCTCTTTAAATTGATATTTCTTATGAGTTGAGTTCTTTCAAATATTTCACTTATTTTATTTAGCAAAGTTTTAACACTGTCTGCGCTGCATTACCTCCAAAATGAAATTAAAAACATGTAGCACCATCTATATCTTTACCCTATAATTATTAGTAATTCAAAGAACCAAGTAGCAATGGACTTCACATGTGAAATACAACTCAGATTTTGTCACACCTAAAATACCAATTTTTAAGAAAATTGTTGTATAACACAAGATACAAATAAAATATATGCTCTGCATGGGAAGTTAGAATAAAATTAAAATTTAGTATTCAAATATTTGTCTTTAATTAATTTAATACACATTCACTTGAAGTAGCAAGTATGTGTGTACACATTTACCTACATACGAGGCTAATATGCTTCTTTTGACAAAAATAATTACATATGCATCTAATAGTTACAGGTACATATCATGTGATATTGTCTAATAATATGAAATTGCTCAGTATTCATTCATGACGTAACTGTCACCCATTTCGAATTGAAGTTGCTACTCTGACACTAGCCATTGTCTTAAATTGCTATTCAAACACAGGCCCCTATTGTATTATTGTGAGCAATGATGCATTGCATATATAGGGGTACTATTGTCTGAGCATTAATTAGACACATAGAATCTATAAAAAGTTAATATTATTTTACCTTTATAAAGTTTACATCATTATTTAATTACCCTATTTTACTAGCAAATACTTAAATGATAATCTGAATTTAAAGATAAACCTTTGTAAGTCCAAATAATCAAAATTGTTTTAACACTGAAATTGTCTCTTACTAGTTACAGTGAAACACTTTGATATAGAATTAGAGTGGACTGTGGCACTGTGAAAATGGCACTTCGTGTGTCATCATGCTGATGATTTGTCATGATCAAACCCAATACTTTCAATGTTAATTTGATTGAAGGAGACTTATCCCACTTGTTGATGACAGCCAAACGAAAGGATTATGCATCTGATTTTCACTCTGAAATCAGTTTTGACAAGTCAAATGGCCTTCTATTGATCATGACTAATCAAACAGCCTCTATCTTTCCCATGTTGAGGTAGAGAAGATGACACTTCATCAGCTATCATTAGTCAAGAAATGCATTTTTCACAGTGAACTGATCCTCATTTTGCCTATATCAAAGTGTTTCACTGTAATAGCAAGTCTGAATTCAAAATGAGTGAGTTTGCAGGTCATTTCACTAATTTACATTATAGTCATTCCACTAATTTAGTAATCTCTCCAATTTAGTCTTTTCACTAATTTTGTCAACTGTTTCACTTATTTAGTTGACTAGTTAGTCATTTAATAAATCAGCTTCAATAAATTGTAAAGTACAAATGTGAATAGACAACATTACTAAGCCAATTTGTCTGAATGAGCAACTGTATTATGTTCAGAATATAATCTTAATCAATTAAGACACCATTATACCGTACGGGACTGAAACGGGACTGAGATTTCTCCGGGATGGGAACAGGAGTCCCATGTCAAATTTGTGACGGGAGCGGGACGGGAGCGGGATTAAACTTGACGGGATGGGACGGGAGTGGGATTGTAATTGATAAATTTGACGGGACCGGGATGGGACCGGGAGCAGACAGGCCGGGAGCGGGCGGGAGCGGGACTGACCACCTGGTCCCGTGCAGGGCCCTAGTAGGTGCAGCCCTCAGTTCTGAGTGCTCAAGGGAATTTGTTGACGAGATTGAAGAGAGACTGGAAATCCTCAACATGTTACACATTTACGTGATTCGCCCCATGTGAGGGACCATTTACTTGCCCAACATAGACACCTATACGAAGGGCCCCAATTTAACATCACATCCGAATGACATAAAACTAAAATTTTGTTCAATAAAGTCAACTGAAATTTTTTGGTTCCTCACCTGTTGATTGAACCCATGCACTGATGTAATAGTGTATAGTCACATTAGTTGTATCACATATGGACAGATATATACAATTGTAGATGTTTCCAGTTTGGCGGTCCGAACACTTTAAAAGAAACTTTCATCATTGTCATATGATGCATAGGCGTATCGGAGGGGGGGCAGGGGGGGTGATCGCCCCCCCCCCCCAAAAGTTAGGGAAACAGTGAGATTCGGGCGAAAGGCTAAAAAATTTGGGCAGATGATTAAATAAACACTAGTGAATGTTAATGATTTCCAGGAAATTTAATTTGAAATGCTATAAAATTTAAATCTTGAAATTCGGGCAAATGTCGCCCCCTCCCCCCCCAAAAATTGTGCGCGCCGTACGCCTATGATGTGATGTCAATGGCTTAAAGGTGTTTTGCTTGTGTCAGTTTTGATTAATCAGTTGATTCAGCGCTTATCATATCTAGCAGCATAGATGACAATAAACAAACTAATTAAATGTCTTAATTAAATGTCTTTGGTTTCAATGCTTGTACTGCTTGACCTATCGGCAGCATTCGACACAATTGATCATAATATTCTTACCGACAGACTATACAATAAGTATGGCATACAAGGACCGGCACTCAAATGGTTAAAATCATATCTCTCTGACAGAACCCAATCAGTGCTTATAAATGATACTGAATCAAACAGACTGCCTTTGATGTGTGGAGTACCTCAAGGCTCAAAACTAGGTCCAATTTTGTTTAATGCTTATATTGCGCATTTGAGTGATATAGCTGGGAAAAATGGTATTGAAGATTAAAAATATGCGGATGACGAGCAACTCCTTCTCTCCTTCAAACCCCAAAATATGACCAGTGAAAGTGAAGCCTTTAACAAAATGGAAAGATGCATCAATGACATACAGAAGTTCCTTTCCGAAAATAAACTGTGCAATAATAGTGAAAAAACAGAATTACTACTCATCGGTTCTTCCCATCAACTAAACAAAACCACTTGCAACAAGATAAATATTGATGGCACTGACACCAGGGTTCAACCAGTGTTCGGAATCTTGGAGTAATCTTTGATAAAAATATGTCAATGAACAAACATGTCAACAATATGTGCAAAAATGCTTACTTTAATATCAGAAATATCGCTAATATTAAAAAGAACCTTGACAAAGATAGTCTTAAGGCAGCAGTCAATGCTATTGTCACTCCACATCTGGACTATGGTAATGCTCTACTTTACAACATTTCAAATTTTCTGATAAATAAGCTCCAGATTACCCAAAAATCAGCTGTAAGATTAATTGAAAATGTTAAGAGACATGATAGAATAACCAATCATAGAAAAGGTCTCCACTGGCTTCCAATTCCGGCAAGGATAAATTTCAAAATTTTAGTCAATACCTGGAAATCTCTCAACAAGGAAGCTCCTATTTATCTTCAGAAATTACCGGAGACAAAATTGCCAGGACGCACCCTGACAAGTAATGAAAAATGGCTCTTGAAAGTACCCGACACCAGGAAGAAAACGAGTGCCATAAACAGAAGCTTTTCAATGGCGGGCCCGACACTGTGGAACCAGCTACCCGAAAACCTGAAAAACATTGATTCACTGACAACTTTCAAGAAGAATCTGAAAACACATCTTTTCCGCCAGTTCTATTTATAATGGCTGAACAGTGCTGGTGAGCAATTTATTGTAACTAGCGCTTTACAAGTCAATACTATTATTATTATACTATTATTAAGGTACTTCATCAAATAAATAGATTAGGAGACCAACAGAAAGCTATCAATGATGTGGCAAAGCCAGTCTGCAAAATTATAAATAGGAAAATTTATTTTCCAGTGGACCGCCAATCGGCAAAGACCTCTTAGTGATCGAATGTATTATAGAATAATCAATCAATCGTTTGACTCATTGGTTGATGGATAGAACATTCATGAATTTAAATTTCACTCAGCTTAGTTTTAAAATGTGCCTGCCAGGGGAGTAGATCCTGAGGAAAAACAGAGGGAGGATGATAATCTTCTCCAACAAGAATTTCAAATTATAACCACTTGGTCTGTAGAATTACAAGTTGTAATTAGCTGTCTTTTCCATAATACCAGGTTGCTCAGAGTTTTCAAGTTATCAAATAATTTGAGATGTGTAGACAAACGGGCTCTTTAAGTTAAACTTGCCCACAGAATCCCTGCGATGTGACGTTTGGGCCGTTAGACCTCATATGTACGCTGAAATCATCCACCCCATATAAAAATGAAAGTCCTAATGATTCTTAGAAATTGTCCGTCAAAAAATGAAAAATTCTCAGAGCAAAAACAAACAAAAAATACGGATAGTCTAGTTTCCCGGACAGGGCCGTTAGAAACTGAACTAAACAGTTTCACTATGTTGTGAAGGCTGTTCGACCTCATTTCTAGGTCAACCAATCCTGCAAAACTAATTATTCCATAACAAGATTATTGATTAAATTGAGGTCGAAATTAGTTTCTTTCAAGCTTGTTATGCAACTTTCTGGTAGCATTTAAAAAAGATGTTCAATTTGATTGAACAATGTGTTTCATAATTATTAACATTTGAAAATGTGAAGCTTGTTATTTCATTACAATGATTACACACATGATATAAAGAGAAATAAAGAGAAAAGCAATGATAGTATGTAAAGCCATGACATTCTTACTTTACAGACATTACACTTTATATAAAGCTTTTCATCCTTATTGTGAAAAGCTGCAAGGTCATGATATAATATTTCAATATGATTCAATTTACTTCTTTCGTATCTAGCAGAGTAGATGACAATAAAGGAACTAATTAAATGACTTAAGGTACTTCATCAAATAAATAGATTGGGAGACCAACAGAAAACTGTCAAAGATGTGGCAAAGCCAGTTTGAAAATTCAAAACAAGAAAATTTATTTTTCCAGTGGACCGCCAATCTGCAAAGACCTCTGAGTGATTGAATGTATTATAGAATATTCAATCAATTGTCTGACTAATTGGCCGATGGATAAAACATTCATGAACTTAAATTTCAGCTTTATTTTAAAATGTACCTGTCAGGGACGTAGATCCTTAGAAAGAACAGGGGGAGAATTATGATTATCTCCTCCAAGAATTTCCAATTACAACCACTTTGTCTTCAGAATTACTGGTTAAAATCAGCTCTCTTTTCCATAAAACCATATAATATATGTGGAAAACAAAGTCCAGATTGCTCAGAGTTTCCCAATTCTCAAATGATTTGAGGTATGTAGACATCCGGGCTCTTAAACTGGCTCACAAAATCCATGTGATGCTACCTTCGACCCGTTGGACCTCGCATGTACACTGAAATCATGTCCTAAATGTGTAGTTCCCCTTCGATCGAGGGTCTTTCGAACTGCCAATTCAAACTTGCGAACTCATTGTTAGAAACTGAACTGTTTCACTGTGTCGTAAAGAATGTTCAACCTCATCTCTAGGTCAACCAATCCTGCAAAACTAATTATTATTCCATAACAAGATTGTTGATGTAATTGAGGTTGAAGCAACTTTTCTTTTTAAAGCTTGTTATGAAACTTTCTTGTGGCATTTGAAAAAGATATTAATTTCGATTGAATACTGTGTTTGCTTCTAATAGAATTATTTCATATCTTTGAAGTGCTTCTTTCAGAATCATTGACATTTGAAGCTTGTTATTTTATAGCAATGATTTACAGCCATGACATTCTTACCTTACAGACATTTCCAATTTACATAAAGCTTTTCATCCTTATCGTGGAATGCTGCAAGGTCATGATATAATATTTCAATATGATTCAATTTACTTCTTTGTCTTCTTCTGGTGAGCTTCATTTATTGAGTCTTATATAATTATGATAGACTACATTATTATTTAGAAACGACAGATAAGCAGTTTGGCTTTAAGCGAAAACGTGGAACTAACATAGCTGTTTAAAGTCTTAAAGAAGCAGTATCAATGTATCGTTGTCTTATAGTTATAGTACACAAGTAATGCACATAAAAAATGTGGGAACAAACAGTTAAGTTTTCTTGAGATTAGTAAGTTTTAGTGCATTTTTTTTAATAGAATTGCCAAATCTTTTGATCGCTAAACATTTAATGCTTGTCATTTCACATCAAGACGTCCAGTACATAAATATAATAGCATACTGGCTATGTTTTTTTTGTAACTGAATTGGTTTCTAGTCCAAAATTCAAGATTTTGTGATTAACAAGGTCACTGCGCATAGAGCAAATGGTACATAGTGATACAGTACGTTTTCAATATTTTCACATGCTGCTGTGAGAGACTCAGGCCGATTTCACCAACAAAGTTTTAACAGTAAGAACTTGTCTTCACTCTTTGGTCTTTAAACCTAATTTAACCGAGTCCTTTCACCAGCAGTGTGCTGAGTGTGTAAATCAGTCAAGGTTCAATGAATCACAAACATTGAATCATTGTCAGCTATTGTACACATCACTTACAGATTTGTGTTCCCAAACTATCAGTGAAGTTATAGGAGGGGTGAGGCTACGGTCATTGTGGAGCTGCTACCCAGTCTGCACTCATTTCTGTGTTGTGTAAGATTACATAATACATAACCACCACTTGTTTCCACAGCTTCCCAATTGTCTCTGCAAATACTTTGTCTAACAATAGCTTCACCTTGGCAATTTCTTGGTTAATCATATCTATTGGATTTTATTAGGTTTTTTGACTGGGAGACCGACTAAACAACCTTGAACTATTATCCATAGTGCCATGATGCGCCACATAGGTCAGATTAATATCCATCAGATATATATATGAGTATTCATGATTATTACTACTGATATGGTAGAATAAAAGAGGAGTTTGAACTGCTGAAAGCAGAAAAATGACATACATTGCAAAGGCTGTAAAGAACGTTTTAGAAATGGAAATAAGAAGCCTTGTTTTCAAGTGCACCCAGGATCATGATGCAACAACGTGGCAGCACTGTACATGTTGTACATGACTTCCTGTTTGATCAAAACATGGGCTTGGAGAAAGCACATGTTTCACAAAAAGTCAATTCATATAAAATCAAATTGCTGTCAGCTGCAGAAAACACATACAACTGGTGTATTTAGTCACGGTGGACAAAGCCTATGCAAAGTGCAACCTTGAAACATCTTTGATATTTGATTAACAGCCTTCAAAGTTTCAATGTGAGTTGGCAAACAATTCTGTGTTGACATGGCCATAGGAGAATTTATATCTTACCTTTTCTATGAATCTGTAGCCTATCCTATGATTTGTCCTATTAGCAATTCCAAATATATATATCCCATGCAATATAAATATAGTCCATGAACAATTCCATGTGGATAAATGGGTGCACAAATGCTCAAATCAGAAGCTCTTTGGCAAATATTCCCTGGCTCTGTGAGCTTCTAACACATTTTCTTATACTCTGACAATGTGCAAAGGGGCCCTGTTACAAAATAGCAAGCTGGATTATCCTGTTTAGCATTGTTTGGCATTGACTGTTTGTTGTAATCACCTGTTTCGAACCTCAGTTCAGTGGAGTGCAACAATGTCTCTGTGAATTCCATATGTGTGGTTGTGGGACCATGCAGGATCTACACATTTAGACAAATAAATGGGCAATTAATTAGAGTCGTCGAAATAGTGGTCTCCCAGTGAATCTGTTTTGGCAATGATGGGGAGTCTAAATCTGGAGGTATATATTTTTCATTATTTGGCATGTAGACGAATTTGTGAACCTGTACAAACGAACATGTACACGAACAGGGCATTTGTCTACATGTCAAATACTGCTTTTCACGAATTTTTGTAAGTGTGATTACGAACATTGCAATCTCAAATTTGGCCAGAACCTACTCTAAACCTAATTTTAACACTAAACCCTAATGATATAGCACTTCCACGAATGTTAGTATTGGCAGATACACGAATGAATAATAAAGCGCATTCACGAGTGTTAGTTATTACATGTACACGAGCACCTATGCTCGTTTTTTCATGTCAACAAATTCGTACATGCTCGTTTTTGCACCTCCACGAATTCGTGAACATGCCAAATAGTGAAAAATATATACATGAAATCTGTCCACTGGGGACATTTAGTATCCCAGATACCATATTAAAAATTGCATTGATTGGATTACAGGTAAATATGAGTGACAGGTAATTATTGCAAAATCCAAAAGAAGCCACCATACAATGTAAACATCGATCAAGCCTTCATTTCCAATGTCATGTCGTTCTGATATATGTGGGAGGATGGACAAATAATTTATATAGTATTGTGACGGATGCACTGGTAATGGTATTGGGACTCAGTGAGAAGCGCCTCAATGTTTCGTCATTTTGCTGGTGTTGTTCTTATAAATTGAGTATAGACATTGAATTACAACAACAACAACAGCACTGATATATTGTCTGCATCTGTTGACTTTGCATTCAGATTTTGTGATGGGAAACACTGAAACGTTTTCATCTATGAATCTGTCATGAGTATAGATATACATAACTAGATTTACCCATGATTTGGGGCAGGACTATAATGGGGAATAATTAACCGCCCCTCCTCTACCTGCATGGGCATCTGGCCCCGTGTTGCATACTGACCATTTGAAATAGCATTTGAGTAATAATTGTAAGATAAGTAAAGATTGGTGGTAGAGGAAGTGAAGTTACAGATGCACCTTTTTGGCGGGAAGGCAGACAGTGGCGCCAGTCCTAAATATGAGCAATAGCGGAACTACGATGGAGATGCATGCGCCCCTGGTGGGGAAAAACAGTAGAGGCAGAAAACGTACATAAGGGAGCTGTTTCACTGTTATTTGCTGTTATCAGAAGGAGAGGATAGAGCAATAAGGATAGGTGGACAGTTCAGGTGAGTGGCATTGCTCGGGAAGGAGTTTTTAGCTGTTGCAGGAGTGAGCATGTCACCCATGATTTTTGCATCTTATACCCGGCAGGGATACGTAATAGGAACAAATTATAGTAGACCTATGTGTCAAAAAAACTACTGACAACATGTATCACAGCTTTTTTTTTCAAAGATACAGCGTAAAATCTAAAAAAGAAAGAAAACTCCAGTACACTTAAATTTCTTCCTGCACCTGCATATTCTGCAATAGAAACTGCAGTATTCTGCAGAAAACTGCAGAATTCTGCAGTTCTGCAAAAAAGCAAAAAATTCTGCAGTTCTGTAGGAATTCTGCAGTTTTGCAGCTCCATGCAGTATTTGCATGTGAACCTCTGGTACTTAGTGCATCTCATGAATTGCAATGCACCTGCTAAGTTCAGACCTCTTTGACAAGGGTCTTGCCACTACCCAGGAAACGTTGGTTGCGGTTTGGGGGTCCGGGGTTTTGATGCTCGTCTGCAATGAATTCTGCAGTTGGGTAGAAATTCTGCAGTTCTGCAAAAAATTCTGCAGTTCTGTTGGAAACTGCAGAATTCTGCAGTTCTGCAGTTCCATGAATACCTATACAAGAATGAAGACTTTGAGGAAACAAGTGGGATCGCAAAAATGTCATTTTTAAACTGTCAAGAAAAAGACATATATGCAAAGGCATTATATTGCAATCTTGATAAATTGTCCATCTGCTCACTTTTACCATATGAATAGGATTCAATTAATTTGAAATATATTTCTTGGGAAAATTATATTCTGTTGAGTCACATTACATGAACACACATGCTGTAATTATATTCTATAAATAGCTCTTCAAATCACATGTCAACACCACGAGATACAGCAATAGCCACTTAAGTGAATATATATCATAAACTGACATATGTACATTGTACAGCATGTAATATCAGAATAATATATCACATCAAGATGAGACATCCACATAATATTGTATATCGACATTTTTATATCACAGATTTTAGCAGCTTGTAAAAAATGTAACAGGTGTCCTGTCATTCAGTCTAAATGACAGGACACCTGTTACATTTTTTACAAGCTGCTAAAATCTGTGATATAAAAATTCTAAACGTTCATGAGTGGTAGAGGATTACCAAAGACAGTGACATTTAGAGTCCTCGTCATATTTATGTGGAATTTCAAGTTCTTTTTATGCTGTTGAACTGCTATGTCAGAGATTACTCTAACATCTGGGATTACAATATATGTAAATTAACTATAAGCTGAGATGTCTTTTTAAACTGGGTCAGACTCCTCTTCTTCCAGCCAATGTGAGTCCACCTGAACTGAGCATCACAGTTTCAGCTCAATGTCAGAGTAAAAATTGGGTCTGGGAAAACCCATGCAAGTTCCATGTCACAGCCTGTCAGCCAATAGGCTGCCATGCAGAACAAAAATACATCACATAATCCATGTGTTTACAAAATTGTCAAAACCTTTTGTAAATTAACTACAAGCTGTGATGTCTTTTAGCAAGGTCTATTGAAGTTGAAAGTTGTAAAGTTTGCAGATTAATCAAACAACTCTGTGGGATTATAACAGTTTTGTACTGTGAATGCTCACAAAGCCGCCATTTGGCTGACTGACAACAGTCTGCTGTACAAGCAGGTGAGCCTACCTACCTAAGCAGGTGAGCCTACCTACCTAAGCAGGTGAGCGAGCGAGCTCCAGACTGACGAAATTCATGTCAAATTGTGTATCGAATTGGGATCTAGGGCAGTAGGACTGCAGCCTTTCAGGTCCTCGCTGTTGCCTATTAGGGCCGAGCTCAGAACTCAGCAGAACTGAGCTGGGTTGCTTCAAAAATGCATGTGAACGAGGATGTGAAATAGAGCATCTGAAGTGAAAGAATGTAGCCTAATCACTAACGCTCGCAACTGAAGCAGGCTACAGTAACCTTGCCATTTGGTAGGATTGGACTTGTGATTGCCTGTGATAGATCATTGGGATTACAAATGTAGGGGAGATTGGGGACCGATGGGCCGCTTGACAAATTATTGACCATGGAGGCAAATCTGCTTCAGATAAAGGATTCATACTGTGCACCCTATTAGCTGGTGTAATTCTCTTTAAAATGATATAAGATTCACATAGATCAACCGAGCAGGAAAGATTAGAAAACGTATTTTCTGTCAAGAAAGATGGTGGCCCATCGGTCCCCAACCATGGGGACCAATGGGCCATCCCATGGGGTCCGATGGACCATTTTAATAACTTGCCAAAGGGTGGATAAAGAATTCAAAATTTGTTTCCAATATGTTTTTGTTAATCCATCTTTCTGTATAGGACAATAAGAGATCGAAAGAATATAGATATGCCCAGTTTTTACACTTTATAAAAAAGCTTAATTTTCACAAACATCACAAGTTACTTTTTTGTAGTTATAGTCAATTTGATATTTTAGCAGTACATGAACAGATGCATTAAAAACTATATTGGAGAATTCCAAAACGATTGGTTCATTGGTCACTAAGAAAAAAAAATTATTTGATATTTGGTCGATACCAAAGTTGGGCTACCACTGTGATCATCAAAAGCTTGTCTAATACCTCAAATTTGTTGATGAATATTAAAAAATGATTATATATTATTTTTTTCTCCGTCAATGAATCATTTCTGTCCATCATTTAGATTTTTAGAGGAAAAGTAAAATTTTCCAATAATACTGTACTAGTATGCCACCTGTAGGAGAAATCTTGAATCAAAACAATAAAATTCATCAATAACCCTCAACCAGCTTATATTTTGGTGAAAATATAACTTACACTCAATATTGAATCAATGTCTAACTGGGTCCTTATGTTTCTTATATCCCAAATACTACCTAGATTGAAAATTTGTGATTACGGATATTTTAAATTTCCACCATTTTGTGTTTGAAGCCATTACTAAGGAAAATCTATCACTGCAAATTCGAGGGCATTCATTTAAGTCAAAACTTATCATTTAATGATGCCAGATGACGTTCTATTGTGCTTTTTCCCATAAAAGACTTTAATATCCAGCCCCATGCCAATACGCCACCTATAGAAAATCTCAAGAAATAGTGGCCCATCAGTCCCCATATTGGGTGGCCCATCGGTCCCCAAAAGCTTTCCGAAAAATCGAACCCCTCTTTTTTGGTGAAATATGGTTCTTGTTCCTAAAATTCAATGTGTAAATTGTCACCAATATATAGGACAAATCATAATAGAAAATATATTGCGTCGAGTCTACACACTTTTGAGATATTAAACTTTTTCTGAATCAGAAAAAAAAATTTTAGATGTTGAAAATTTCATTTTACCTCCTACACGCTTGTGCTATCACTTATTGATCAGTGGTCGATATGGTATTCATATATGTGATAAGCAATACTAAAAATGCAAATTAGATGTTATAAAACGTTTTTAATGTGGAGTTAAGAGGATGGCCCATCGGTCCCCATGGCCCGTCGGTCCCCATGTTCCCCTAATACTTCCTTAAAGATATCAATGTTTGAACTTTTATGCATAGTTTACTGTCAGACCATTGGCTATCAGCCTGTGATGATGTGGTTGCAGGGGCTATCCCTGATAAAATGCTTACTCTGACACTGTGCTACAACTGTGATGCTCAGTTCAGATGGATCCACATTGGCTAGAAGCTGAGGAATCTGACCTAGTTTTTTTCAACATAAATGTGCGGAGGGGGGGGGTCGGGTTGGTCTAGAGGTATAGCATGCTGGACTGCTAATCGCTGGGTGCAGGGTTCGAATCCGGCTCTTGCCGGGTCACCTGGGCCTATGTTAGACGGCTGTCTCAATCATCCGTCGCCTCATTGCCGTGTACTCCTCCTGTCCAAATTAGCCTACCAAGTGCATAAATACAGGATGTAAAGCCCCAAACATCCATCCTCTATCCACATAAATATGAAAAAGACCATTACATGCATACAACACAGGGACGGACGCAGGGGGGATGGGGGGGCAATCCCCCCCACCAGACCAAAATTGATATATTTTTACATGTTACTTTTATCCGCGCGGAGTCGCGTTATGTCGCGAATTATGCGTTCGCGACACGATAGCCCCAAAGACCCCCCACCGGAATTTTCTGGATCCTCCCCTGCATGGTTACAACATCTTTCATCTCATTGCCACAGTCATCCATGTCTCGTTTTATTATCCTCTTCAATGAGATACAGGATTTAACCACCGCCAGTCAAGAGCCCAAACAAACGTTTCATCTCCAGCAAACGGGCAATTAATTATCTATTAATTATTTATTATACAAAATGTGTAATTAGTTTTTTAATTTTCCAGGTTCTAAAATTCTCCTGGGGGCAGGGGGGGGAGTCTTGTTTAATTTTCCAGGTTCTAAAATTCTCCTGGGGGCAGGGGGGGGGAGTCTTGTTAAATTTTTTCAGAGATCTGAAAATGGAAACGAAGGGGATGGGGCGGGGAGATAAGATGTCCGACCAGTAGGCCCTGTAGACGGTTCCGAAACCAGCAGACTTTTCTTCCTCGCAGTGTAGAAGTAGATGATCAACTTGGAGCCAATTGTGTGAAATTTTGCCATACGTTTAGAAATGTTATTGCCCCAATGGAGAGATCGACCGGCCGATTCATTCACGTCAGCTTCCTTTATAATGTCCCTGCTCTACTGAATGCAGCGTGTCACAGATGCAGTTCAACCTCATCTCTGGCGCAACCTTTCAAAGTTTGTTGCAAAACAAATCATTACTCCATAACCAGATTATCTATGAAAAATAATGCCAAAATGGATTTTCTGTTTAAAGCTTGTTATGAAACTTTTTGGTGGCATTTAATAAGGATATTGCTTTTGAATGAACAATTGAGAATGAATCTCATTTTAAACTTTATTTTTTCATATTTGTACTTTAACTCGATCGGAATTATTGACATTTTGGAACTTGTAATCTCATTACAATGATTATACACTCTTGCTCAAAATGTTGGAATACTTTTGCTTATTATAATTAAATCACATCTCAGGTGGTGATGAAAAGATTGGCATACACTCCAAAAAATGTCGGGACAAAATAGGTTTTTTAGATTCAAAATGGTTTTTTGAAAAACCAAATGTCAATACAAAACCAACATGGATTTTTAAAAAAATCCATGTTGGTTTTTTGCATTGAAATTTGGTTTTTCAAAAAACTATTTTGAATCTAAAAAACCAATTTTGTCTGAAACTTTTTAGAGTGTAACCGAAAGTTAAGCGGAAGAATTAAAAAAACTGCCTCATACCCATGCATCCCCCATGGGGCACACAACGTAAACGCCAATGATTTAATTAAATTTTTCCGGGATGTCCAAAGAAATGTTTCAATCAATGTTAAGTCAAAACGATTTTAGTATATAATCTGTACGTACGTGTAAACTCTGAGGGACAAATCATTGCACTTTGTCATTCAACTAATTTTACTAAATTATGAAGTCCAGGCTCTTTGAAAATCCTAATTATTCCATTTTTTTATAATTATGATCAAGAGTGTACAATGATATGAAGTAAATGGAAGAGAAGAGCAAAGATCACATGCACAATATAGCCATGACATTCTTTACAGACATTTCCACTTTACATAAAGCTTTTCATCCTCATTGTGAAATGCCGCAAGGTCAGGATATAATATTTCAATATGATTCAATCTGCTCCTTCGTGAATATGTGTGGGCCTGCACAAAGACAAGCAGACATATTCACCTTTAGACATTTTCATCATTTTCTGAAATATAATAGCTTGGGTTAAATTACTTTTCAGAAGTAGCAGTGGTGTATTTTGTTTAGAATAAACTAAAACAGATAGAAAATGCCACAGAATGCCAAAAATTGACTGCATGTTATATCGCTCCCCACAAAACCATTTCTAGATACGCCTCTGAGAGAATGTCTTTGTGCACACCGCTGAAGATATTATAAAATCATTTTTACTGCATGCATGTAACCTAGATTTCATGGTTATATGCCACAATCTTGTTTCGCCGCACTGGCCTTTGTAATGCTGCTTTATAAAACAAGAAAAACATGTAATGGGATTGTCGGTGAACATTGTAAAATTTGGAATTTTGAGTCAGCTCAAATGATTGAGCGAGATGGTTGCACAATTCGTTTGAGCTGACATAGCTTGTTGCTTTAAGTTATGATAATCTGTCTGTTGTCATAACTTATAGAAAAAAATGTTTGTTCAAAAGAATCGTACAACCATCTCACTTTTAAAATAATAAGAGCTCACTCAAAATTTCATTTTAGAAAGCTTGCTCAAAATTCTAATTTTACATTGTTCAATGGGCATACACCTATAGGCCTATAGTAGGCCAATATTTACACTTTGAAATTATTAATTTGTTTTAGTGCAGGTTCTCTACAGGATAATAATGTAATATAGTATGATTTTAAATATAGCGCCCATTCCAGATAAATCTGCTCACCGGCGCTCACCATACTGAACGGCAATCATACCAATCATTATAGTGATAACCTCTGGACATGGCCGGAGCCATGCAAAAATATTTAATTACAATGGTGCCAAATAGTAATGGTTGGAGTTTCGAGTGAATAAGAGAGGAGAGCCTGTATGCGTCCATTGCGATGTAATTATAAATGTGTCGCCTTGTGAAAAGTACCAAATCCTATAATAATGCGTAAATTTAAAAGTCCCTGGAAGACGTAATTGTTCCTGATGTAGATGTCGAGATTGATACATGTGAGCACTTGCATGTCACGTCTGCTCAGTTGCAGATATCATATATTGCATCAATGCAAATCATTGGCAAAGTACAGTTTCTAACAGTTCTACCAACACGATTAACCTAGCTGGTTTTAAAACATAAAGACAGATCGTCAGCAAAATGTTTTATTTGAAAGAGTCTGTCCAGCTGAATACATTGTGCCAGATCAAGGCTAATCACAAAGCTGTTCTAAATGCAAATTGGATACCAAATAATCTCCATGCAGATTGGGTGATTAAAGCGTCCCAATTCTCCTTGTTCATTCCGCCCACAACCATTAAAACAAGCTGTAACCCAATCGCACTTTTCATTCAGGGTTAATTTGTAATACAGTCAGTCATTTTGAGATTGAAAAAGACTGGACTGTTGCATTGTGAAAACGGCACTTTGTGTGTCATCATACTGATGATTTTTCATGATCATACCCAATACTTTCATTGTTAACTTGATTTAAGGAGACTTATCACGCTTGTTGGACGTTGGTGACAGCCAACGAAAGGATTATGCATCTGATTTTCACTCTAAAATCGGTTATGACAAATGAAATAGCCTTCTCTTGATCATGACTAGTCAAACAGCCTCAATGTTCCCATGTTGAAAGTAGAGAATATGACACTTCATCGGCTATCATAAGTCACTAAGTGCATTTTTCACAGTGAACTGGTCCTCATTTTTTCTGTATCCAAGTGATAGACTGTAATAAGTCTAAACTGGGCAGCATAGCCAGAGAGATACGTACAGAGAAGAGTTTAATGGCCTCATTCCTTCCTGATTCACTGAGTCTGCAGCCTTCGAGTGAGCCTTCCCCGGTTATTCAAAATATGAGGCTTTTCCAAATTTCAAATAATATGACCAAATTTATTTGTCCGCTTTGATCTCATAAATTTAGGGGACAACAGGCGACTTTTTTGTACAGTTTTTCATGTTTTGGTTTTTCTGGTGGCACAAGCATGATAAGGCCAACTTTTGATCAAAGAAACTATTGGAAAGGCTAAACGTCAAATTTTGAAATGAGGGGTGTTCAAACGCAGGGTTTGCTATAGCTCACACATCCATGAAGCAATCAAGCTACAAATACACAAAGTATACCGGCGCATAAACTGGCCAACTTTCCTTGCAAGAATAATTTCTCAAAAAAATATTGAGCTCAGTCAAAATCTGCTAATTGATGCAAGTCTCTGGAAGAATTTGGTCTCTCAGTGATGCCAATTTCGCAGTGACTTGGAGACCGAATTTGTCCACTACGAGACCATTTGGTCTCCAAGTTACTATGTTAAAAAATGCATTGATTTGGTCCGTTCTGCAAATTTTAACCATCCATATTTTTTTTTGCCTGGGATCCTGCAACTATGCACCTGTTCCACCACATCTGTGGCTCTCATTTTACTACCGCTCAAGGCACTGACGTTCCCTCTTTTGGCCCAGCCTTCTGTTCAGCACTCTCTGTTCACCAAGAGAGGGCACTTCACTCCAAATAGTAAAACTAAACATATATACATCTCCGGTTGTGCATCAAAAAGCAAAGACATCGCCTTAAAAATCAGAGAAAAAATCTTCGGGATATGCAGCCTGAAGGTTAAAGCGCTTGACAGCGAATCCAAAGGCACTTGAAGACGCAGGTTCAAATCCCGCTCCTAGAACTCAATTGGAGTGACTTGGCTGTGGTTATGGCTTGGGAGGATGGCTACTTGTATATAGGCAGGGGTCACTCTTCTGTCAGGTGTGATCAGCAACACCTCCAGCCAGACTCCCCTGGATTGATTGACTGGACCCGAGATGAGAAAAAGAAACTGAACACAACTTATACGAGAAGATAAATCATCCGGACCCGAAGACGACCACCAGTCACATTGAGCTGGATAAATGCATTGTAAAGTACCATAGAGCAGAGAGTGAAAATGATGCTGTTAAATGCTGTATAATAAATAAACAATAATAATGTGTTTTTGTGAGGGAGTGACTTATGTTCGTTGAACTCTTTATGTTGTAGTGCAGTTGACCTAAAGCTGCTAAACAATGTCATATGAGAAGGTTTCTGTCCTCTGTCATTACAAGTTGAAGGCTTAATATTGTCTTAATGAATTGTATTAGGTGTCTTGACTTTTTTTCTTCTTTTCATATGATAAGTTTATGTGTTCATTGGTTAATATTTGTGATCTATATTTGTTCTTGCGTGATGTTTTCATCAATCCATGTCCATATCATCTCATTTCATCTCATTTCATGTCACCTTGGGTGCCCAAAAAACAAACTTTTGAGTTTCTCTGGGCATCCCTCCAACATCATATAATCTTAAATTTTACATGTAATTGATGATTATTTTGTAATTGTTGCTTGGAAAAAATAAATCATTTTATCTATCTTATCTATCTCTAGAGAAGCAACTTCAAGTCAACCAAATGACAGCCACATGAAATGTTAGACTACTTTTATGTGTGAAAACAACAATCGTACCGACACTTTCTCAAAGCACCTGTCATGGTAGGACAATGAACCATACTAACAAATATTTGAATTCCTCGAATTGAAGAATTTTACTAAAAACTTGAGAAGCAATACTGTCGTTACAGCTACAACTTCGAGAGGCACAGACGAGCAAAATATACTGTAGGCTTACCTGCTGACACACTGACAACTGATTCAGACATCCTCCCATTGCAGGGCTCGTTTACACTAGCCCTTGCCAACAAGTACTTTAATATTCTGAAGTTTTTGAATCCTAAAAAAGCTTTTTTCCAGCTTGATTTAAATAATTGTTTATGGTTTGCTGCAAAGAATTAAACTCCTTGAAACAACCGACAGACAACAATGAAACACTCAGTCATCCATTCAATGGCTTTGAGAATTATCAAACTGTTAATTGAGTATGCCAAAAGATTACCCATATTTCATGTGAGACAAAATATGCAGGGGCAAGGATCAAATTTTGTTATTTTATGCCCTGTATTTTAGAAACAATAAAGTCATCTCATGGCAGAATACCACCCCTACACGATCACGGGGACTCATCTGGCCTCAAATTCCCTAACCAGAACCCCTTTTAGCCACACTAAGTCTCAAATCCCTCATTTTGCCTAAAATTCAATCACCTAGCCTCTAATTCTATCAACTACCCTCAACTTCCCACAACTACCCTGGGCTCCCCTCAACTATCCTCAGCTTGCCTCCACTGAACTCAGCTTCCCTCAACTACCCTCAGCTTTACCCTCTGCATCCCTCAACTACCCTTAGTTATAGATCCAAAATTGGTTGTCCAGACAGAAAAAAGTACCCAGTACCCAGAGGTTAGTCTGAAAGAGAGAAAGAGAGACTTTCAATTAAGACTCTTTCATTGAGATAACCATTACTTGTTCACCACATTTCTTTCAAATGTTGAATATAAGCAAGTTCTAATCCTTCAGTTCAGCAATCAGTCAAAGCTGAGCTGTTATTCACACTGTCTTTTGGATGGAACCTCAAGGCAACCAGGCATGATTGTCAGCAAAACTATTTGTGGTCAAAAACAAAAGAGAGTTTTCAAACAGTAGTCAAATACAATGGGATTTCAATAACTGTGACACAGTTCAAAAAGGTGTCTGGCCATGTGGTCAATTGTGAATAAACCTCACTGGAGGAGAGTTAATCTTTGTGTTACAATTTCATAAAACATTGTATGATGTGGTTAGGGTAAGCTAAACAAGCTAACACTGAGAAATGAGGATGGATTCTGAAGTCAACATGCTGCCAGGCTTATACTTAACACATGATCCACGTGCTGTAATAATTGAAATATGAAATTTTGAGTCAGCTCAAATGATTGATTGAGACGGTTGCACAATTTGTGTGTGCTAGCATAGCTTGTTGGTTTGAGTTATGATAATCTAAATCTGTTCATTGTCATAACTTAAGACAACAAGCCATATTAGCTCAAATGAATTGTGCAACCGTCTCACTGAATTAATTCTGATGAAGACATAACACAAACTATGACAACTCCATCTGATATTTTCAGCTCTTTTGACGAAATCTGTCATTAAAACTTCACGGCTTGATATACATGGTCTGTCGATAACTGTCCTGCCTCCGCCTTCCCTGCCTCAACCTTCCCTCTAATTGAATGTCTAGTCAACATTATCTATCTATCTGGTATATTGTTATCTAGTTCTTTCTACATCCAAATTTCAATTATCACATCCACTTCTGTCTCCAGCCACAACACCAAAATTTGCTGCAGACAGGTACCTGTGTAATTGGCAGCCATTGAGTTCCCATTAACTGGCAACAGTGGCGCTGGCAACCCACTGAAGGCCTGTCTGATCCCACAGGCCGAATTTCTGACTGCCATCTCAAAACACACATATTTCAGAATTGCCAATGATTTCATTCAGATGGTTCTCGATTAGAAGCGTAGATAGCAGTTTACGTCCTATATCGTTGTACCGGTAAGGCCTGAAATCCAACCAATTTCCCAGATGTTAAAAGTCCAGTTAAAAGCCTGGCATGCATGCCACCGCTGAGCTAGAGCCCCAGTGTTCTACTTATAAGGGGGCCTCAATTTAGTCTTAGGGAGGCTTGGAGTTTTTTTTAATGAATAATTTCTTGCTCAGTTTTGGTGAAATAAATAAATTCTTTTTGGGCAGTCTGAAATAAATAATTTCTGTTGGGAGCATTTCTTTACAAGGTGTGCTTGCTGGAATGAATATTCAATGTTCGGGGACTTCACGCGCTTGAAATAAATAATTACTGCCTCCGCCACCTTGAAATAAATCGTCTCCCACCGAGCAAAACTCCAAGACCCCCTCCCCCTAGAAATTCATTGGTCGCCCCCTAAGTAGTGAACAGCCAACTTTTCGGTCTAACCCTGAGACCACAACATCTTTTAGTAGCTGCAGCAGGGAAAGCAGCCAGACTTGCCTTGATTTTGTATGGAGCATCACCGGTAGGAAAACTGCAGTCACAACACACTACAACCTGTCATTATATTGCAGGGGCAATCAATATTGTGATTAGTGCAGCATTAACCCCAAGAGCATAGTAATTGCGTCACAGGTATGTACTCTATTGCATTTAATTTACTGTTTTTGTGTACCATATTAGCTTATATTGCAGGTTTTTTTTTTGTAGATTGATGGTATTTCGTGAAGGTAATTACCTTGTGATTTATTATTCCTATTTGCTCATATTTTGCCAGTTAGGTGTATTTTTTTTTTCATACAGGAGAATTCTAGTTTTTTTTTTCATTTTCATTCTATAATGAATCACTTGGAGCACATACCAATGCCCCAACGCTGTGATTGCATCTTTTGGAAATTAAAATGAGCTAATTTTAAGCTTGTGACATTGTAGGTCTAGACGAAATGATAATCTAATCCATCAACCATGTTTATCAAATGCAAATTTACATATTACTGAATTTTATAAGTTTTGCTTGAAACTAGCCTTTAACATTGATGAAAAATCAATTGGTATTTTTTCATTGTTGTCATGATGTGAGGCGAGAAATATATATAATACAAGTCATGGTGCATACAAGCACGAGCAGAAGTACCAGCCATTGATAGACATGGTATATCAGGGCTTGTTAATCGATTTAATCCATCCATATACTAGCACATGACAAGTCCAAGAAATGCCCTGGAAATGCGTGTTTTGATATAGTAGTCACAGATTCTATCAAATTTGACAGTTGACTATGAAAAACGTTTTCTCAAAATTCACAGCTATTGTTGGGTGTTGTTGGTTCTATAAGTTGCAGATTCTCATATTTTATCTATGTCTAACTGCTAAAGCACACATGTATAGAAACAAACAATGTATAACAGTTTGTGATCACTGCCATGGTTGTATTCTAATTGGAATTCGTCATGTGACTTTGGAATAGGCTCCCAATAGTCTTGTATTTCTTCAAAATATGCAATACTATAAAAGACAAAATACTTTGCATGCCAGAACATTATCAAAAAGAGTGAGATGTACAAGGTAAAATATTGTGTTTGCACAATATCTGTGTGTTCTGTGCAAAATGGCTCCGCACCTGCAATCTCGAAATTCAAATTGCATACGCTTGTATTGTCTATAGGGTGTTATTGGTATTCATGCACGTGATACAAAGGACCATAATCTGATGAAGACAAAGCCAGTTCAAGACATCTTTTTGGATCAAATTATAGGCCTACTTTGTATTGCACGACAAAACATGCACTATCTGTTATATCTTCTGCCAATAATCCACACTATGAAAATGCTTTGTTAAAAACTAACAAAGTGAACGTTAGCTGGTGTTCATCCAAAATATTCAGGAAAAAATTTATATAAAACAACCAAGAAAATTGTCAATCCTGCATGATCAATTTTATTTCATCACAGTTGTAGCAAAAATTAACATTTCTTTTCCCTGATTTTACATAGAGTTTTGCACGGACCTTAGAACACAATCATACTAATGATTTTTTTTTGTTTTTTTTCAAGAAACATTTTTTAGAGCGCAGTTTTAGAATAATACAATTGTAGCCATTTTGACAAGACATATGCACAGATGTGCCTCATAATCATAAAAGCTGCACTGTGCATACTTACCATTGCATCTGTCTCTGGTAGCTGTGTCGCAAGTTGGTATCTATGCCTAAAGGTGCTGATCACACTCTGAGAGAGGCTTGTTTAAAAGAGATCAAACAGACCTTGGAAGGCGTCCGTTCGATCTCATGGCGTATAGTATAGACAAAAACTGTCCTTATTTTAGACATTTCTTTGACCAATTTACAATTATTACACATGAAATTGATCAGGATTAGCAATATTTTTGCTTATTTCACAAAAATATTTGGCCTGATATACACAAATATAGTTTGCATAGACACCAGCCAACGTTTGCTTTTTCGCTTGATCCAATTTTAGCAAAGCTTTTTAGAGTGTGGGTTTACAGGTGGGGGATGTACATGTAAAGGATAGTGGATGGTATGTCGTGCAAATTGCCAAGGCCTGCTCTCTTCAAGGCCCTGAGTTTGATTTCAAGTCAGGAAACCAGTTACCGATGGACGTTCAGCAGAGTAGTGGGAATTAAGAAAAAATTTGTTGTCTATCTGGTCATCTTGTCGCTCAATGAATAACTCTCGACATTACTCGACTCCACTCTGATATAATTTGTATGTGAAAATATTTCAAAATCACGCCTGGTTGGTGATGGGATGCATCATCCCCTGAGTCCGTCCCTGCAGATTGTCATTCAGATGAGAAATCAAATTATCCCTTACTTAAAGGTAGTATGTCTGCATATTTATTTGAATTATTTCAGGCATATTTAACACATTCCAGTTGAAAAATTTACCTTATTACTATTTTAATGGCAGTATATGAAGTTTATTTCCTTGAAAAATGTAAACAAATAGTTTTTCATGCCGTGAAAAAGTCCTGCACTGTTTACAAATCAAGCAATGCAGGGCTCTCCTTAAGTGATTTAAGGCCTTACAATCAATTAAACTCACTTAATTATGGAAAACACGCAATTCTGTTGCTTGGAGGTGTATACTATACTTAAAATCTATCATTTTATGATCTATAAATGCAAGTTTAATTTTACATGGAACCAGTGGACTTACTACCTTTCACGTGAAATTTGAATTCTGAGTCAGCTTAAATAATTGATAAGTGAGACGGTTGCACAAAATTATTGAGCTGATAAATTTATATTGCTTGTAATTTAAAAGTTATCATAACTGACAGATTATCGTAACTTAAAACAACAAGATATGTTGGCTATAGTGTGTCAGTGTCTATGCTGGGCATGTTTACAAGAAATGAGTAAATTAGAAACATGTTATCTATAATAGACTATTCCCCTTCTCTCGTCATATTAATTAATACACTTCAATGTCAAGAACTTTCCGTAAATGACTGCATTAGCCACAACTATTCTACCTTTCCAAATCAGCCAACCTGAGTACATAAAGTTTTTATACAGTCCTGACATAGAACCATAGTCATCCATTCTAGATGTTTGCCTTATCGGTCCCAACTGAAGTAGGACAAGCCAGAAACCATGTAATAGTCGTTGAACATTGCTGTTCAGCTCTGTTTTTTGTTGTTTTGTGTTGTTTTTTTTTTTCAGTTCTTACTTTTTTTCTAAAATCTTATCTCTACAGGCAGCAACCGGTCTAATGTCATTTTAATGTCATCGGCTGTCGACACACAAAGAAATGTCATGTTCATGTTTCCATTAGCTGCTTTTTTGCATAATTGCAAGCGATGCCGAGTTAAACATACTAAAAGTAGCCACACAGATAGATATACAGATAGACAGATAGATAAATGGTCATTTAGATAGATTGATCGATACATAGACAGAGAGATAGATAGACACAGAGACAAATAAAAATGGATATATAGATATAGATAAATGGTCATTTAGATAGTTCGATAGATTGATCGATCGATAGACAGATAGACAGATAGACACAGAGAGTCAGACACAAATAAAAATGGATACATAAATAGATAGAAGATTGATAGAAAAACAGATCAACATATGAATATATCGATATGGATAGATAGATAGATAGATAGATAGATAGATAGATAGATAGATAGATAGATAGATAGATAGATAGATAGATAGATAGATAGATAGATAAATAAAATTAATGTTTAGATATGACAGTACTCATCTGATTAAGATGTTTTTGATCTTCATAACAGTAACTGTTGTTTGGTAAATTAGCATATTCTGAAACGCACATCAATGAAATGAGGGGCATCAACTTCACCTTGCAGAACAATTATGATGAAATTTCACCAAATACCATGTTGATTAGTGAAGGAGAGGCAAATATCTTCAGGACAGCCAAAAACAAAACAACAAACCGTCAGTAATAAGGGGCTAGCCAAACAGTCACCAGATGATATTTGGGGGAGGGGGTCATGTGTTCAGTGGCGTATTTAAGGGGGGCATGCCCCTCTCAGGCTGAAAATTAACGTGGAAGAGATTGGAAAAGCCACGGAGCGCCCCGTATTCACCCCATGTAATGCCCCCCCTCAGGCCATTAATTTTTCTAGAAACGCCCCTGCATGTGTTTACCCCACAGGGGTGAACCTTTTTTTGGTAAGCGAGGCAAGGACAAACTATTTTTCATGAGCCTAGCGACGAACACCTTTTTCTATACAATTTTGACATTAGGTAACCTGGTTAAAGATGGAAACAAACTCTTTTCTTATTTTCATGTAGTGAAAAAACTTTTTTTCTGTGTTAATATGAGCTGACACATCTTCAGAATATTGTGAATCGCAAAGCAAACACTTCTCTGGGTTGCAGAGTGGTAAAATTCCCACCTGCTCTGCTGAAGGTCTTTGCCTGCATGGATTCTATCCCGATGTGGGGAACCTATATGAGGAAAATCTCAGCTGGATGATGTTCGGAGTGAGACGTTAAATTGGCAGCCCCTTGTATCAGTGTCTGTGCTGGGCAAGTATAAGTCCCTCACATGGAGTAAATGTGTGACACGTTGGGTCTGATGGGGCATGAGGCCCCCTTCACAAAAAATAGCCATTACTCCTTAATTAAAATTGGCAAAGATTTGTTTCACTAGTTATGAGTGGATTCAAGTGATCCATTCCTAACAGCATAAGCATTCAACTAATCGACCATAAAAAGTAGGTCTAATCGCACCTGGAAGTTAAGGGGGCTGTATGCCCCGCCCTATTCTATATAAACAATAACACTGGCTTTCCACGTAAGACATACTGTCGTCATGCAAATAGTGTTTCTTACAAAACATGTCTTTTTGCACATGATGCAGGAAATAATTAGGCTAATTAGGTCGAGAATGATTAGTTTACTCATAGGCGTACCTGAGGGGGGGGGGGCAGAGGGGCAGTCGCTCCCTCATCTCAAAGTTTGAAACACTTATTATAAGTTTCCAGGCAGCAAAAGGGTTGAAAAATGTTGGCAGATGATTAATCAAACATTATTGAAAATCCACGGTTACATCTAGATGGAGATTCGGGCAGATGTCGCTCCCCACCCCTCTAAATTGTTGTGCACAATATGCCTATATATATGAGTCTAGTTTTGTAAATGTTATTAGCTACGATAAATTGGGACTTGTCCTTGAGGGGACGGGAAATAAAGTGATAGCTGCATTGACAGTGTGGTCATATTTCTACCCAAGGAAATGTATAAGGGGACCTAATCAGGCAGGTGGCTATTCATTACAGCAATATCACGTGCAATGTTGACGTCATTTCTAGATATCATAACAACATGTTTTGACTCTCCAGTAAATAAGGATTATTTTGCAAGTAATTGGTTTCCATGGCAACCACCTCATTACTTGACACTTCTGGTCATATTAACAAATTTGACCCTGAGATATAAATATATGTACAGGACAAATATAAAAACATCCTGAAGTAATTTTTTTTCTCCTTCACAGATCTGGATTATTCTGGGAGACATTTGTGCGCAAGAGCAAAATTATATTGGGATTGTTATTATAATAATATGGTGCAGTGTAGTGAGTGACTCCAAGCAGGGGCGGACTGGCGGCATTTCGGGCCCCGTGGCAAAATAAATCACTGGGCCCCTACGTCTCTAAAGTCGGCATTATTTGAATTTATTTCCAATTAAAAAGGAATTTCTACAGGTCTAATTTTGCAAATTGTTAAAATTTGGTTGGGGCCTCCATATGAGAGGATCGAGGCTGTCCTTTCACTTTTTGTAATTGCAACGCAAAATCATGAACCTGAAAGTTTGCCCTTTTCTTAAAATTTTTATTTTTTTTACATATTGTGGGCCCTCCTGAGTGGATGGGCCCGTGGCAGTTGCCGCTTTGCCACATAGGCTAGTCCGCCCCTGACTCCAAGGGAGCCGAAGGGAAACGAGGGCAGCAGGGGCGGTCGTAGACTCGTAGTAGGAAGTTGGCACAGCTAGCCTCCCTTACAGGGTATAATAATTTGCTCCTGGCTTGGGTGCCGACCCTTTAGCTCAATTGGTTGGACATCTCACTCTCATTGGGATGGATAATTATCTCATATCCCAACACAAATGTAGCTCGATAGTAATCCCTAAAATGGTACTCCAGCACAGAATGGAAATATACTTTCTCAGTTATGCTGAGACAAAACAGCTAATTGACTTTTTATGTACAATGTAACTGTCCATTTATTAATATAAATTTATGATTTTCACATTTACAAATATGTACCTAGAATATGAAATAAATATATATATATTCAGCAGTGCATAACATAATGGCAGTGATCTTGCTTGGGCAGTGAAATCTCATATACACTGTATTGCACATGAACGGACAAGCTGTCAGAATTCTATTTTAATTACTTATCTAACATTTATGAAATCATGCAATTCACTGAATTTCATAAGTGTATCTTCATCTAAAAGTTTTCAGAAATATGTGGGCCTACTTAGGTAATATAGTAATGTTAACTAGTGAATAATGGTGCTCAAACTTAATCACACATTTGGCGTTATGACGTAAATCTCCTTATCAAATTTGAATTTGAGAAACCTCAAACATAGGCTGCGCAGCAGCAAACCTTCAGCGAATAACACCTTTAGAAGATTACAATAA